>JAAAQI020086336.1:0-16715 GCA_011800005.2 Stichodactyla mertensii | reverse complement strand
CCCGTGAGTAGAGAAGTAAACAAAATGGCGGAGCGTTTCGCCGACGTTATTTCGCTTTTTAAACTTGAAAATAATTATAATTCTGTGTTTCTCACAGTCCAGTGGATGTGGATATAATAAAACAATTATTGTAATTGTTAAATATTGTACATAAAGTTCTTCCAAATAAATTAAAATTATGTATATATATATATATATATAAGTGTATCGAAAATTCTTGTACTTCTTAATGATCAGTTGATACTTATATACATTCATTTCTTAGCTGTGTAGTCATAAACATGTTTTGCTACAAGTTTTTGTATCTTCTTAGGTGGGTTGATCATTGGTTGAAAAAGATCCTCATTTCGTATTCTATCAATTTTCTTTTTAATCTGCCTCTCAATGACGGCAGACGACGATAAATTATGAACGCTCCCTAAACAAGACGCAAGCCAACTCCAAAGGTTGAAATATGACCCCAGGCACTTTTAGGGACTATTTCGGTAAAAGCATTGTATACGTACCTCCCACATGTAAGAGCTTTCGTTTCCCAACCAAGTACGACTAGTCTTAACTTTCCTACCCTCGTAAGGGCCTATCCATGTTCCAACTGGAATGTGTGTCCTTGCGCAGACTCCGTAAACCACTCCTGGGAGACTGGAAATACAGAGTTGCACCTCTTCTGGGAATGAATCGAGTGCTCGGGACAACTTCGGAACACATGTCGGATCGAGAGATTTCAATCTAGGAACGGCACTCGGATGTAATGGATTAGGCGAACGTTTTGGAGATGTCTGCCCTCTACCTTAAATTAGCAAATTATTAACAAATTATTAGGTACATTAAACTTTTTCTTTTAAGCACCTAGAAGACTGAAGAGGCTTCACTCGATCACGTGCCGGCGGCCATGTCGAATGACAGAAAATTTATATTTATTTCGCTAAGTTTTATCATGAAATCTACCTAAAAAATAAAACCTATGAATATTTACACGACCCGGCCCCCCTCTCCGTTTAGATATTTTTTACTTGACCCCCCTCTACATATAGTTTTTTGTGGCATGAACCCAAATATAACCAAAATGTTTGGCTGCTCCCCCCTGGACCCAATTTTTTGGGCGCTCCCCCCCTCCCCCCTCAAGCCACCACCCACCCCTTTCCCACCCATGTCCATAAAAATGAACGGTTCCTAATCCTGTGTTTTAATGAGGACTATTCACCAGAGAAGGATATGTCAAAAGACAAGGCCGCCATGTTGAATGATACAAAGGAAGAGACTGAATTATAACACCAATTTTTTTAAGGAGGAGAGAGGATAAAATTCACCCAACATGGCGGCTATGACGTCACATGCACCTCAACTTATCGTTAAAGACCCCTTTACACCAATATGGTGGTCAAAAAACAAACAAACAAAAAACCCGCAGTATTTTCGGTATCGAAATAACTGAAAACATTTTTTATGACTGTTTTTTTGAGGTTTTGAGCCCCAGTAGGAATATAGTGAAGTAGCCAGCCACTTTTTTTATAGTCCAACGCTAATTCACCTCTTGCACGTGATTACTCACTTAAAGTATTGACTTTCTGATATTCTAGAACTTTCTTCTTGAGATCCTCAATTCTAATTGGTCGAACAGTGGTCCTGGAGTACAGGTATCGATGCAAGTCACCATAAGCTATCTTTGTTTTAGGTTTTACTATTTCCTCTCGTAGAGGGGAACTATCCATATCTGGTTTCGTGGATAATCCCGACGCCTTTTTTCTGTGAAGAAAGGAGCTCAAAATGAAGTATAAATCACGTAGAAATATGATTGAAAATAGTGATTTTTTAAAGGGATACATGAGAAAGCAAAAGAAAACTGAGAAATGAAATTGAAAAAAATTTCGATATAAAAAATTGTATGATTTAATGTGTATATTAAAATGACTGCATGTAAAAGGAAGAAGGAAGTGAAAGAAGATGCAAAATTAAGAGAGAAAGATAAAGGAAAGAAAGAAGAAAAAAAGAGAAAATGAAAGAAAAGAACGAAGAGGAAAAAGAAGAAAAGAAAACATAAGAAAAATAGAAAGGAGGAAAGAAAGAACGAAAGAAACAAAGGAAGGAAGGAAGGAAGGAAGGAAGGAAGGAAGGAAGGTTTGGAGTGTTGTATTCTGTTTTCTATACTAGCGATTCCTGCAGGCGATCTTGGCATTAACGAATTCTACTTCAACAAAGTTGCGAAAGTTGTGCATCAGTTTAACTTTGATTTGGACTTTTTGCGTACTACACTTGGATCAACTGGTCATAAAACATTCTGTCATTAAAGATGAAATATTAGAAACTTAACTTCACTGATGTCGATTAGGGCCGAATGAGCAAGCACACAAAAATAAGACAAAAAGGAGCCAATAACTTTTAAATAATAAATGAAGTGACGCGCGACTAGAATTGAAGGCAATTAAATTCAATGTCAATTGAAGTCAAATATCCAGCAACAATAGCCTCACAACTATCAGAAGATGTTCAAATCAAACAACTAGTAAAAACTGAATGAAATTATTTAGCTCTACTAGGAGATGGTTACTAATAAACGTGAGCCATTTCAACCGTATATTGACTTTTTATGTGATCTATTTAGTTTCTATAATTGTAGATTTATGTAAGAATTTTTTCAACTATGAAACGTCTTTTGCAGCTTACAAATCTGATTCAATTAAAGCAAACATTTACTCATGCATCAGGAGAGGTATAAAACGCATTACCATTTATGCCTATTTCGAGTTTATTTTTAGAAGTAATTTGATAAGAAGTAATTTGATTCAATGGACTTTAGAACTCATACTTTTCAGTATAGGATGAGATTTGAAGGATTATCAAAACCTACAGTACGTGACCACTCTAGATGGTTATACTGGCGATTTATATTGAGCTAGGGAATTTACTTGTTTTACTAAAATCTGATAAACGAATGTGCCAGGCAAAAGTGACGTCCAAGAAGAAGCCGTTCAAGTGAAAATCAAACGTCCAAGAAGAAGCCGTTTAAGCGCAAACTAAGCAAAACGTATTAACAAAGTTCGTGGATTGGAAATAGCTTTTCACCTAAGATGTATACTGTAATGAGGATTGTACCCTAATAATCCCGGATTACAGTATAAAAACTTTTTTTTTCATGTTGACAACAAAATCACTGTTTTCCGCACGCTTTGTGCCCCGGAAAGAAGACAAAAAGTTTAACGAATTTTCTACGACAATCGTACTAACGATGTTGGCACATTTAAAAATAATATTCGGTACTAATGATTTATCAGTATATAATTCACAACGAATAATGCCAAGTTTAAGACCTGACTTTTTGTCTCGTCAAGCCTCCATAAATCAAAAATCAATCAATTACTCGATAAAACAAATTAATAAATCATAGAAAATTAACTTAAGAGCTTCATAGATTCCCTTGAGTCGATATCAGATGGGAAATCCTTCTAAGATGAACCGAAATCGTCATCCTACCTGTCAATTGTGACCAGTTTTTTTGTTCTTTTTTGAGTATCTTCGAACTTGTCCTACTCTAAACGGCCTTCAACTTGCAATTTCCCGGTTTAAAATCCTTTTATGGCTTCTTGTACTTCAACTTTGAATGATAAACTGCCTTTTTAGTAGACCAAGCAACTCAAGGCTCATTTGCGTTGTAAAACTTTTCAGTTTTCAATGTTAAAACGAAGAACTATGGAAAGAGAAGGAACGACTAAAGTGGTTCGAATTCTGCCCCAGAATAAAAGAAACCCCGGGTAGCGTATTGAAAAGCCGGGCTGGCTCTTCATTCACAAAGATAACGACTTCATTAGCGTGCAGTGATCAAGGCGATACAATTAAATAAGCACCCAAAATAATGTCAATCTCAAAACATAGTGATGATATAGTAATGTTATCAGCATTTTTTATCTTCGACTGGTGTCGGGTTCTAGCCCTAGTCCATTATTCGGTGCCTTGTTCGGGAGAGTAAGTTTTGAAAATATTATAATCTTGACAGAGAAAACACTTGAGCTAATCTGGCCAGCAGAATTTCATAGTTCGTTGTTTTGCATTACAAAGTAGTTTTTATCTTCAGGGTGGTTGTCAAAACGCTCTTTTTCACGTTAAGAGAATAAACGGAAAATATGACTGTTGTCGTTTATTACTTTGAAATGAAAAATTGGGTCGTAGGGAAGGAAATATGAATTATAATCCAAAAATTAAAGAATTAGCCGAGGCACGTTTGATACAATTAGGAAAGCAATCAAGGATAATCGTATTTTGCCTCGGGGCATTAGACTACGAGAATATGGTTTACCCCTGTTTTCTATAAGATTGTTTCTCGCTGTTACCCGGATGAAACTGTGGACGTCTACAGCAGAAAAGTGTTAGGGGGAATCAAAGGAAGCCTCAAAAGGAAGCACAGAAAAGGACAGCTTAATTGCTAATATCTAACTACTGCTCTTTAACAACTGCATTGCAAACAAGTTGGACTAAGAAAATACTAAAACCTTCACTTAAATTTTTTGCTCTTTAGACAGGAACTGAAATGGACAAAGATAAGGATTTTGTGCATGTGCTTACTCATGACGGCACAGAAAATGAGAAACATTTTCTATTTTTTACTTTTTCTGCTGTGAAAATTCTAAAATTTAATTATTTTTACTCTGTTGCTGTCTCTAGTGAAATAAATTTTGCTTTAATACTGTTTTTAGATAACGTCTGAGAGTTGAAAAAAATATTATGATTTACGTAGCCCATTACTTAGAAAGATGTCACGATTTTGCGTAGGATTTCTCCAAGATGCGAATTCTTGGAGCTTCTTTTTTAACGAATTAAGAAGGGGAGAATCTTGAATGCTATTAGAAAGGAAACAAAGCGTCGACTCAAGTTAAGACTGCAAATTCTTTGAAATCAATTTAGCTAGTTTGGAGATAATGGATCACTGTTTATATTCAACCCATTTATCCACTGCAATACGAGGCGTGAAAATCGCCGCCTTGGTCAGCTCTGCTCCACTCCTGCTTCAGCAACTACAGCTGCAAAACGTGTGTTTCTGTTTAACTCTTTACGAACAATCCCAGCATTACCGGATTATAAAGAAACGCGCGCACTTACAACCACACACACACACACAAGCACGCGCATGTCAAATTGTTTTGTGCAACAACTAGATCTTTTTGTAAGCGGCATAGATAAGGGAGCGTAATAGAACCGATGAGGTTACCCCTAGCTTTAAAAGCTAACCAACACTAAGCATGGACTGAAATGCCTTACGTAATTTGATCATGCCCTTAATGTAGGCTGAAGATTGCTGACCATCAATTTATAAACAAATTTATTCAATAACCACAATAAATCGTTTTGGTTACGCACGAACGTAGAACTAAGAAGGGAATTTCATTTTTGGCTTTCAACCCCCCTTTGAACAAGGTGTGGCTTTTGGCCCCCCTTTTGAACTCAGTCATTTCTAAAGAACAAATATATGCGATTTTTACTCAAAGAAATCGGAATTACCAAGTGCATTGTTTAACAATACACAGTGCGTTCCTTGGGTGGCCATATGCATGTGGTTTGTGTTCAAGATTAGAAATCAGCCCGCGTTTTACACCATCAGAAGTCAACATTAAAGATAAACCCATACTAAGCATTAGACAGATTACTATCTCCACACCTTCGTTAAATTTTTGGGGGTAAAACAATTGCCGATACTGTCTGACAAGTTTTATCACGAATTTCTTTTTTCGGACTTTTCACAGACAAAATTTGATGGAATTGTCTTACAAAACTCTGAATGTTTTGTGTCTTTTGGGTAGGAACTCTGAACGAACCACGTGTCTAATCGTTTTGTAGTAAGGATAAACTGAGCACAAAAAAGCCGGCAAAACCCGGAAGATGTAGTGCACACGCTAAATTTGAAGCCAGAGCGTATTTTTAGAAGTGAATAACTGAATCACTTTTTTAGTTTTTTTAACAAAGCTCTCTTGAGTGTTTCTAAGAGGCGCAGTTGGTGAACACGTCACTGGGACAGTGTTGAAGTCGACTGTCCCATTCTGACAGTCCCGAAAAACTGGCGACACTGATCTTGCGTTGAAGATTAAAAGCAAAAAACAGATAACAATAAAATGAAAAATTAAAATTAAAGAACGAAAAGGATAGTACTCAAAGAGCTAAGGAATTTCCGTTTCTTTTTTCAAATTTATTAGTAAGATGTTAGGAAAACTGAACTTAGTTTTGTCCAACGTTTGATCGTGAGTAATCTCTGCACTGACAGACAGGATCAATAGGCATTCATCCATTCATTCCTATATATGCTAGCTGTATCAACAAACATCCTGTATTACACTTCTTTGAGGTTATTCAGCTGTCTTCCATAGCGAAATTAAAATTTCCTAAAAAAATCCCCGTGTTAAAAAGATTCAGTCAGCATATAGACTGAGCATCGGTCTAGAAAAGGGTAGAAAAGGGTAGAAAAGTTATTATTGGAGCAATATCTTTGAGGTTTTGCAGTTTTGATTGAGTTAATTTGAGCAAGATCACAGTGGGGGATACGGCTTCTAATAGGTTAGACTTGAATACCAAGCTATGCTCGTCAAGCTCAAAAGAGCGGTAAAAAAACAAAACAATCAAGGATAGGTTTATGTAACTGTCATCATGACTTTCACATTGCAAAACGATTTTTTAAGTCCTCATTATTTAGTCTAATGAGAAAGTTTTTTCAAAGCAGAATGTAACTTTTACCATCGTTTATTTCCACACAAAAAAACATAACTTCATTCCCACCTTTTCAGATAAAAAAGATAATGATCTCTATATTGTTCTTTTATATTAGACATCACAAAAAGAAACAAAACTTTAGAAAAGAATTTTAATATAAGATATTTTGGGTTGAGATCGTAGACTATGAGTAAACAAAGAAAAAACTCCCAAGTATTGATGAAATTCAGATTCATTTGTTTTAGATATTAATATTTTCGATTTCTTTGTATGGGTAAAACTGTGGGGTATCATTAACTCGATAATACAATTAAAAAGATTCAGACCGAATCAAAACTCTTTAGTAATTTGAACTGAATCCACCAAATGAAATATACAAACGATATATACGAAAGGTTGAAGTTATAATATAATTTCCAGTCGCTTTGACCAAATTTCTAATCGACCTGGCTAATCCAGTTCAATGTTTTCAAATTCTCATTAACTTATATTGACATGATATTTATCAGCACACAATTCCATATATCGGTCGAGTTTATTACTAAAGCCAAATTCGACTGATCTTGAATACGATTAGTGGATTGCAATAAAGCTGTAAGTAAAATCTCTGTCGGTCTGAAGAGAAGTGATCAGGGAATGGTATATTGAATGCGTTTATTAGTCCTGAGCATAGAACGGATCCGCCAGAATATTGTATCCGTATGATTTTGAATCAATCTAGAATGAATCAAAACTGGGGAATATTGTCTATTAAAAGCACTATTATTGAAAGCTTAGATTTCAGCAGATTTCGTGTAAAACAAAACATCGGCTTCCGCCGCTCACGGAACCAATCACAAAGCACGAAAACGCTTTCTATCCAATGGAAATGCTTGCACACGATGTTATAAGTTTTCTGCAGTTTAGTCTATGCTGTAATCTGACAGCTTTGATAGATTAACTCGCAAACCAAAATTTTAGATTCAAAAAGATGCAATTCTCTAATCCAATACTAATAATTCTAGTCCCAATTTGGTATATAATGAAGCGTTTTCCCTTTTTCTTTCGCATTTCCTTTCCTTTCCTTTTTGTTTTCTGTTTTTTCCAGGTTGGATTTGGGAATGCTGCACTGATTTTGATTGGCTGTCTACTAATAAGCGTGTGCGAGCCCCGGCATAGCCAGGCCAGCGGTAGACACAATTAGGTTTATTCCACTCAAAGTATATTCTTGCAACAAAAGTTGAAAAACCAGAAAAACCAGTTCAACTCAACGATGAATTAAAACTCGAGCTTCTAATATAAAATATAGTTCATCAATCTCTGGCGGGTCTCACACAACACATCAGAATAGGTGTCTAACTACCATATCACTAACTCCTTTAACTATATTTGTACTGAAATTATTTGTTCAAAAAATAAAATTTTACTGGCCTTTGGTTTATACGACCCGGTGAATTCCAGCTACAAGGCAGTAATTACGAGACTCCCAACACTAGTAATCCATCTGTCCATTAGTGAAATTTGAGCTATAAATCGTTACATAAAAGTGACGAATATTGTACTCAGTTTTGTGCGAGGCAGGTCATAAATTTTGTACCTGATGAGCCACGATTAAGATGTCTCGTTCCGATCTTTTGTTAAAAGTGGCGAATTAATCATCTGCTTTGACTCAAACGCTCGAAACCCAAACGTAATTGAAAATGTGGTCTTTAACGTGGACTTAATAAAACAGAAAAAAAAATCAAGGGCTTTTGACAGTGGAAAAATCTACCAGACTTGGATTGAATTTGACAGTGCGAGGCAAGATTTGATTTGTGATTATCTTTAGTGATTTTTAGGGTCACTAATACTTCTTACTGAGCTAGTAACTTCCATTGCATGGTGAAGAAGGAATTGTGAATCCGTAGCAAAAGCATTGACAGACTTACTATATGACGAACCGAGTCAATGACAAACTAAAAAATGAAAAGAGGGAAAGTGGAAGAAAGGAAGAAAAGTGGGAAAGAAATAATTTTCATATATATAAGAAAATAAGCTTGAAGAAAAATAGGTTATTAATAAATAAGTCAAACTGAACTGCTTCTTTGCGCAAGGGAAATAGTTATTTACGACTAACTCTTAGTAGATTAAAAGTGCAGTAATGCAACGATATTGGAGCACTTTACTCGGACTAGCAAGCGCACGTACGAAAAAGGAATTAATGATAGGAAAAACCAAGATTCCTGCGAACGCGAACCTATTCTTAGACGATTAAGTCAGAATATAACAGCGTTACAGAAACATTTGCGTTCTATCTTTTGCCATCTTAATTACTAATTTAGATAAATGTTACTTTTTGATCTAAAAAAAGAATTTTGAAATGATTTCGTTTGGCGTTTTGATAGATTTGTCATGTACACGCGTACGAGTTATCTCGAAGAGTGTTGTGGAATAACAATGAAGATATATATATTTGCAAAATAGATAGTCTTTTGAATACTGTAGGTATTGTTCTAACTTTACGATTGATGTTTCAAATAATCTCAAATAGCTTTCAAAAAGAATTTGATTACTTTTGTAAGCATGTTTTCTTGCGAAGGAAATAAGGCCAATAATTCTGGTTTTTTCCCTTTGCCGGCAAAAGGGTGAGATAAAGAAGTTCTGTGTGTACTAAGACATATTACTATGAGATAACTCGTACAATCTGTTGGAAATCGATTAAATATCTACTGAAAATAGATAAGAAAGTACGCCACTTTGTTTAGGTTATAAACAAATAAAGTTAGAGACATTAACGGTTGGTTGGAAAGACTGGCGTCGTTTACATGTTACTGAACCGTGAATAAAGCCTAATGATAAACACGAAACCCCGTCACACCCACATTCACCACTGAATTGAGTCCGACACGAGGCTGCTTGAAAGAGGAAGAAACTATCTTCGGATTTTTCATTGATTTGAGAGACGCCATGCAGCCACTGCTCATAAATCACTGCCCAGGAACTGGGCAATAAGATATGTTTGCCCTAGACGTAATTCATTCGAACGTACAGTGATCTATTCTTTTAATAACCACGATTTTAAACAATTGTTGAGTTATGACATCACACTTGTTATAAATGATTGACATCCCTGAGGGCCTTGCTATTTGAAAAATAGTCTATCAGGCGACTGACTTCATTCACCAGTTTGATGACCGAGAACGGCTTGAACTTACTACATCTACGACCATAACAAGAACTGAAGAAACCACACACTTGTGGATTTGCTATCCGTCAGCCCTCAGGTACTAAAACGCGATTTCATTCCTAATGCCTAATAATTATCCTATAACACCGTAAATTTATACTTAAACTTCTTAAATCTTTGGACCAGTTTTTGGTAAAAGTATTCACTGAGCTTTAAAGAGTTATTTCTAGTCTTTATCGCTCTTATCTCAAATTTCGTTTTTGTCAGCCTTAACTGTAAAAATATTGAGCTGGAATGACCGAAATTAAATTGGAATTCTCTTTTATTAATACTCGGCCTGACGAACCGAAAAGATAGGTAAGGCATGAGTCAGCTTCCTTAGTCCCTCGTCCTGAATTGCTGCCAGTTACCAAATCACATTTAAATAATAAATGATATTACGGTGTTTTTCAAAGAGGAAACTAAATTAAGCCTCGGTCATTGGACTGCTTCTAATATTGGCACCTTCGGTTGAGATTTTTGGCGGTCCTTAGAACTGCGCGGATCCACGCATCGTTACTTCCATTTGGATAAAGCATGGCTTCACTCAGCCATAGAGCTGTTTGTCAAAACGTCTTCTAAATGATGGTCTCACTTAGAAGCACATGTTGGAGTCGACAGGCAAAACACTCATGTAGTGCGTAAAAAAAATATACAAAATACAGCTAAATCTCGTGGCGTTTTCAATCTAGCTTTTTAATCAGCTCCTAATATGGCTTAGAAAGTGAAAATTCGTTAAGAACATGAGTCTAAAAAATCAAAATCTTTCTCTATTTCTGCTGCTGTATTTGAGGCCTCCTTTGATATTGTTTCTGACATTTCAAAATACTGTAAGTGGCAAGATCAACGGACCAAATCGCATCTAAAATATTTTATAAATAAGTCATGTATTCCGTAGTTCATTGCAAGGATAATCTTAAGATATTTAGAGTGGTATTAACAGTTATTAAATGACAAAACAAATGAGAAACTTGGTGTTTAGTATTATGCGATATTTGTGCTCTTCTTATGTCCAGCCCACAGGATTAAGTAATATAGGCCTAATGTCATAGCACTGAAATAACCTGTAATTGACTTTGAAATGACCAACGAATTGATCTCGAAGTTGACCGCTGTAGCAATATCGAGCTTATATTATAAGCCTTTTATCATCTCTCAATCCACGTGACGTCTTTAAGTTGTTTTTCTTAGGAAAACTTTTTTTTGGGGGGGGGGGGGTGGTATGAGAAATTTCATTGTGAACGGTTCAAACAAATGATTTTTAATACGTAATGTTATTTATAGCTTTTCAAAACATTGCTAGTTAGTAACTTAGAGGGCTTTTCCATGCCCGTCGCTAGGGGTGGTTCGTTGGTTCGAACGAACCCCCCTCCCCTCCCCTTTACCCCTTTTACTCGTAAATTTCTACAAGAAAAGCTGAATGGATAAAGAACGTAATAGTGCAAAAACGAACCCCCCTTGGAGGTCGGCTAGCGACGGGCCTGTTTTCTATGACTAAATTTATAAAAGTGCGAACAAAGACTCGCCTCTGGCTAGAGTAAAACAAGACTATGATCATAGTTAATAGAGCTCCCCTCTATTAACTATGCCATAATGTTGTATAGTGTCATAAATATAACTTCTAAAAATCTACGCTTCATACGAAGGTCATTTCAACGTATTTGGACGTTTGTTGACACGATTATCCGACGCCCAATATCGCAACACTCATCTAGGAGTTATTTTTCCGCACGAGACTTATTATCGCTAGGAGTGGTTATATATCACCCGTATAAAAAAGCGAGTTAACTACCAGCCAAGCCCTCAACACTCAAAAATACACTCCTGGTGACAACCTGGACGAACTAGTTTTCTCGCGTTCCTTTCCTTAAAATTTTCCTGTTTTCTCTGTGTTGTGCAAGTGTGCTGGAAAGTGAAACGGGGTTGCTTTCATTTCTTCGCTCGGGGCTAGCAATTAAGTCATGACTAAATATTCATAGCTATCAGATATACCAATATTGGCCTTTAGTAGTATTGTTCTTTGAATCACTATACATAAATAAGGAATATTTCTAAAGAGGAGAACTTATATAAATAAGCGAACATTTTGGTTGAACTTAGCAACGACAATATCAACTCGAAGTAATTAGACAATTAGCACGAAGAACTAAGAAAATTCTGGAAATGATTTCAGGGTATTGTAAGATACTATGGGTTTACTTGCAAGACAAGATATGAAATAATCACTAGAGATATTGGAAAAAAAGGAACTTTATGAAAAACGCAATTCATAAATAGCTAATTTGCCCAGAAACTCTTAAGACTTTGACAGATTTTGTGAAATGCACTGATTGGCTCTTGAAATGACACAGGGCTTGCGTTGTTAATCAACTATTGATGATAATAGTATTTTGATGATAATAATAATAATAATAATAATAATAATAATAATAATAATAATAATGACAATAATGACAATAATAAATAAATGAATAATAAATATAATTATTATTATTAAAATATTATTATTATTATTATTGTTAAAATATTATATTATTATTATCATCATTAAAATATTATTATTATCATCATTAAAATATTATTATTATCATCATTAAAATGTTATTATTATCATCATTAAAATATTATTATTATCATCATTAATGTAATATTATTATTATAAAAATATTATTATCTAAATATTAAAGTATTATTATTATTATTATTATCATCGGCATCAAAATATCTTTATTATTATTATTATTGTTGTTGTTATTATTATTATTTATTACTTACTACATTTTTTGCTGTCGTAACAAAGCAAGGGATAATTCTGAATTAATTAAGTTTTAGTTTTTTTTCCTCCTCCTCTTCACAGTTATTGTTATTTAGAACTGAAACATTTATAGTTTGTTTTTTTCCTCATAGACTATTTGTTGTTTGTAAATTTGTTGTAAATGCGTGCAAGTCATATTCGAGTAGTCAATTGTGGATTGCCTTTAAGTAGAGAGATTTGCAATTGCTGTAAAAAAATGTTAAAATAAAGTTTCCATTATTATTATTATCATCCTACTTTCGAATGAACGAAAATTCGACACTTCCTAAGGCGGTACTACTTACCACCTAGAACTCAAAGCGAAATATTATTGTCTCAATCTTTTATTTGTATTCTTCCGAAAATGAAAAAAAAAAAAAAAAAAAAAAAAGCACGAAAATAATCTTAGACATTATTAGTAGTTTAGTTGAGAAAACTGAGCCAAAATTTACTGTCCTATAATTTTGGAGGAGGTGATTACCACAGTGACTGAGTGGAATACTGGGCCACGTAACATCACCATTAATGCTCATAATTAACGACCGATCACTTTTGTTCCTTGGAAAAACTAACACCTAGCGTTTTGACTGGAGTATAGAACGAAAGATTTAGTGTCATGCTATGACTATCAGTTAGAATTTAGAAGAAATTGAATAAAGCCTTTGTACTACGACTTTCCAACAGATGTCGTTTCATCTACGAGACTAAACAAACCGCAGAAAAACTGATCAGTAGGCAAGGTACTTTCGCGTCAGAAGCACTTGAGTGGATTTCTGTGAGGGGAGGAGAGGGGTGTACGACAGCTAGTATCTACTTACAACCAACACTTTCATACTCAGAAATACTAAGCCCCCCTTAAGTTAGGACTTGTGCACCCAAATGTGCCCAATAGTAAAGACTATTGACAAACTTGTAGTCTCTTCTAAACTTTGGTATTTCAGTCTAGTTTTTATGTCGCCGTAACATATCATAAAAATACATTTTTCCGGGTTTGGATTGATTATCGAACTCTGAGTAAAACGCTTAGAGGAAAGCTGGATGTGCTGAGTAATTTTAGAAAAAAAGGCTATGAAAAGCAAGCTAGCTGGCTCGCTCGTGACTACAGCCCAAGTCAGAATATCTAGTTATAGAGAGCTCGTAAACAGCTATTATTTAGCAACTTTCGAAAATGTTGATATTGATCGGGTTATGAAAAGGTCTGCATCGACACGCAAACTTGTCGTTAAAGTAACACACAGAGATCTTTAGATCTTCTTGGACAAGTTTTGTATTTTGGAGTGACTTTCATCGTTTTAAGGTACGAAAATGCCTTTTTGTGGATATTTTTCAAAACAAGAAAGATAAAGCCAAAAAACAGAAAAAATTTTTTTCTGATGGTTTTCCTCGTGCATTTTGTTTTAAAAGTAGTTATTGAATGATGTTCACGCTACTAATTTTATCGTACTGTGTAAATAAACGTTTATTGAAGTATTTTAATACTTTTAACATGTTTAAAAAATTGAAGGTTTCGTGACTAAGCAAGAATTTCTAATGTTGATCAAGAAAAGTAGTTTTTCACTCGATAACGTGATTGATTAGCGCGCTGAATCATTGTTCAAAACTTTTATTGAAATTAACTAATTTTCGCCTATAACACGTATTCCCTCGCCTAAAACGTAAAGGTGCCAAAAAATTAATTGATTTTGCATTGAATTTTGTCCTCAGTCGTAACCAAAACTGCCAAACAAAACTTATTTGCAACTAATTCAACTTGCATCTGAGAAAGCGCGGTATATATGAGGCAGTATTACAAGAATGAAAGTACTGGACAAGAAATTTTGCGTCATATGGGTAGGAAATTTTACGATTCATGGCGATTTCCAGTTTACGTCGAAAAAATAATGCTAAAAAAATCGGTAAAAGTTGTTTTATTTGAATGATTGTACCGCAAAAGAACGCGCGCTATATTTGTATTATACTGGCTCGCGATTCTTTATTTACTCCGAACTAGCACGTTTCATATCGATATACGATAAAGTAGTTCTTTTAATTATGCGAAAACCGTGGCTGAACTTACGGCAAAAACCAATCAATGTGTACTTTGACTGACTCTCGCAGTTGTCAAATTATGAGTTGAAGTAGCTTTTTTCAAACTGCGAGCAAACTGATTTACACTGTCAAAGATGCTCCAAAACTTAAATTAATAATAACATAATCCAGAAGTGAACAATAAAATTCAAGCTCTAAGTAATTAATAATATGAAGCTTTTAAATGCTTACCTTTTCGCTTTGTATCTTGAGTGAATTGCTTTGTATCTTGTGAATCTTCTGTAAACTTTGCGGTACACAAGTCAGCAAGTAAACACGAAGTTAAAAATGCTGTATGACCGAATGCTTCAGCCAGTGAAGAGATGAATACGTGTTCTTCCTCCTGTTAAGTAACCCATAGATACTCTACTACCAAATACGAAAACTAATTTTTCCCCACAGTAAACTTGTGCGTCAAATTTATCTGCCCATTTTCCCACAGAAAATACACACCGTTCTCGAAAGTTTAGAAAAATTTGGGTATTTTCTTGAATGCTGGAAAAATTTTGCATGTTGATAGGCGGGAATACGTAAATGATGAAGCGGATACGATAATAGATAAAGCAAAAAGTTTTATGTAAAATGAATGTCGAACATCGTCGAACATTTCAAAATGACGAAAAAGAAAATGGTCGAGTCTCTGTTGACTAGTAATATTGCAAACACGATCTTTCCCGCCATTTTACTGACGCGTTCGTACCGGAAGTAAAGTAGTTAAGTACTGAGTTGATATTATATCTTGACGTGATAGTATTAAAAACTGAACCCTAAAACATTTACGCTGAAGACTAAAAACAAAAAACCACTTGTAATCCGTAAGTATTGTTACAAACAAGTTCTAGTATCACTCAAATCTTTTATGAGAAAAGATATAGATATCTTTTGATTATTTAAGCATCTAAGCTTGAATGTTTTGTAATTCTTCCATAGATAACAGTTAAAAGTCAAAAACGCCTATTGTTTTTTAACTTTAACAAAATTGCTCGAGGCAAGTGCATATACTTAGATCAGCATTTAGTTATTAGACAATTATTCTCTCGCAGGGTAATTATATAATTTCGAAAAGAAAGGAAAACCGCATTTCAAGACATCGAGGCGGTGACCATGGATTCTCTGAACGAGTCTAGAAAAACCCGTTGTATGCCTCCGCTTATACAGTGCAATTTAAGTATCTTAAACTCGAAAGAAATTTTTGTTTTTAAAATTTATAAGTAAAGATTGTGGAAAACATTGAATAACGAAAAATAGTGATAAAATTTGCGACGTTTCGACATTCCGATGCCATTGTCAAGCTATTTAAAAGTAGGCTAGAAATGACAAGTTAAACACTGTTCGGAAAATTATGCGCATAATTAAGGACGAAGTGACAAAATTAAACAAATAGTTTCGCCTTTATCCCTGCTAAGCAGGGAAGCCTTTATAGAACAGTATTTAGCTTGTCATTTCTACCCTTCCTTTTAAATAGCTTGACAATGACATCGGAATGTCGAAACGTCGGAAATTTTATCACTATTTTTCGTTATTCCGCGATGTTTTCAATATTTAACCAGTTTTGTAATCAGTAATGTAAAGCATTGGTTTATGTCTGAAAGGATCAGTTGGAAAGGCCTCTGCTGTCTGGCAAAATGGAGGCGATGTCGTGTCGTTTTGAACTTCAATAAAAGACAAATTTTCAAATTGAAAAGAATTAAAATTGCTTTTCGATGCAATTAATTCAGTTAATTGGAAATTTTGTAAAACATTCTAATGTTTTCCTTTATCGTTTAAAACCCACATGTCTTCTCTTGTTGTGCCATTTCTTTCTTTTCGAAATTCAAGCAGACTGTGATGGGCGAGAGGTTTTGCATGACCACGTGACGCGGGAAAACATTGACAATGTTTTCATCGTCATTCACGGCGAAACAATAGACCGATCCCGCCAACACCAGCTCCACCAGTGAGAGCGTAAAGTTTTCCCCAAAGGAATATGGAGGGTCGGACAAA
>JAAAQI020086225.1:0-16715 GCA_011800005.2 Stichodactyla mertensii | reverse complement strand
TTGCTGTGCCTGTCAATTAGCTGTCACTATATTTCCTCACATCGAATCACATTCGTCGAATAACATACTTTAGTAGGCGGGAGGAACTTTGAAGTTTGATCTCGCGACAGAACGTGACCACTGCATGTTCACAGGTAGACCGCACACAGATGTCCTGCCTTGCATCCGAACAAACTGCTTGTTTAACGAGCAGGCAGCGTTTAACTCTGGTGTGCAGCTTTAAGAGCAGCTAAGAGGATCGACTTGTTATTTTTGAATGAGGGGGAAGGGGAGGGGAGGGGATGAAGTGGTGTCTATCTAGGAATGAATTTATAAATTTCTAAGAAATTTTAATTGTAATTTTAGCTTTGTTCAAAATCCTTCGTGGATTTAATAAAAGTGGAAAACAACACCAAGAAATGATGACCAAAAAAAAAAAAAAAGCAACCATTTCGGGATTCGAACTCGGGTCTGCCACGGTATAAATAAATTCAAAAATTCAAAAAATCAGTGAGCACACTAACCATACCCCCGAGACATTCCCTTGAAAGCTGAGGCGCAGTACGGATTTCTGAGCTTGACCGGCGATGAAGTGCCGTTCCGTCATCTTAGGGGTTCGAGAATCTTTGCCGAAGCATCAGGGGAGAGGCTGACCGGCCCCCAGACCATATACGACCAACCCCTTGCTCTAACCACGGTTCACATCGATTTGAAAGAGTAAAATAATCGAATGTATCTGGTGAATTGTTTTGGACGGTATTGATATGCTAATTGTTTGAAAGCGATAGACGAGTGGTTAAATGCGTTGTGCTTTCAAGAAATTGTCAGCTCGTTGGGCTGGGTTAGTGGTTGGATGGTTGACCACTGATAGCATCTTGGTGAGTTTAGAACTTTTCTTTTTTTGTTGTTGTTGTTATGTTTAGAAAAATATTTGTTCGTCTTTTTTTTTTGACTTCGGCTCAGGCCGAAATGTTACTGTATGCGGTTTGCCAACCCATAATATTTGCTGTGCCTGTCAATTAGCTGTCATTATATTTCCTCACATGGAATCATATTCGTCGAATAACATACTTTAGTAGGAGAGGAACTTTGACGTTTGACGTCTCCATTGTTCACGCGGGTGACCGGGCACAGATAGCCTGCGTTGCATCCGAACAAACTGTTTGTTCAACGTGCAGCTACGCACAGACAACTTTCTAGTTTTTCCGCAAACTACTACGAATTCTCGCTTATATTCTGTTCTCATGAGCAACAGCCATGCGGGCCGAAATATCATTGCTTTGAAGCAATATAGGCTTGTTCTTGTTGTTTTGGGGTATTGTTTTTTTCTCAGATGGGTTAGGAAATGATCTTATATGTGTACAACGCATTTGCCAATGTAATTTACCTTGTAGAATCCTTGGCTTTGTTGTACGTCCATTTTTCCCATGACAACTGGCAGTTCTACCCTGCCATTCTCATCTCCATGGAGCTTGGCTGCTTCCCTTTCTCGAAACACAAACGCATTTATACATAAAATTTGATAGGGTGACGCGCAAACCATCTCGATCACGCCATTATAGACCCTCATCTTCGCTTGGCCGCCTTTTCGAGACTGAACCTTCTCGAATACTGTATTTTCATCCAAGTTGAGAAACTGCAGTTCAGCTTCTCTGTGGCTCTCACAGAAGCTGTCAGGAGAGATGCCGAGAATTGAGGAAGTAGAGAATGGCGATGAACCCATTAGAGTCGAGCCTTGGGAATACATGATGTATGGAACGGGTATACCGTGTTGTTCAATTTTGATGACCGAACCTATGAAAATACAAATACAGTTTTATAAGTCGCTGGTTTCCAAATATAAGATGTACTGATGTGTAATACGCAATGTTTACTGTATTTGGTGGTTTTTACCGCTTTTCTACGGTCTACAAAACGCATTACATATCGATTTTCTTTGCCTTGTTACTGTTTTTAAAAACAGTAGATTGTTTTGATGTGACGTCATAGTGATATAGGGCAATCCTGATATTTGGCTTTCGTTCGTGTGATCCAAAATGCAACCGTGTCACAAGTCAGTCTTGAACATTATCAACACGAATTCAAATCTAGCAGTATTCATTCAAATATGACCATGCATCATTCAGAGTCCAATTGTTGCAAATGACAAACTAAAAATAAACGCGAAATATCATATCGGTCTGAAGTCCCGGAAGCTATCACTGGAAATAATACAGTCATCACTATTTTCAGTAATCATTTTATTCTAAGCTAGGTTTGCCTGGACAAGGTATTCAGTCCGGCGTTATTTGTAATCCAAGCCCAAGGTACGCTGGTTTCAAATCGGCTCGTCAATCAAGCGATCACCCATCCACAGCTATACAGAGTAACCATAGAACGTCATAAGATGGAAATAGATTCACCTTTCAACAGGTTTTCAAAGACTGGAAGCATAACTCTACCTTTTATTTAAATTAAACCTAACATTTAAGGTAGCTACCGCAGTTTATACGGCATAGAAAACGTAGGAATTTTTTTTTTTTTGCCTAGGGGAACGATGGAGCCTAAACATTAATCGCTGGTTCGAAACGGAACTAACCGATGCGTCATTCACTTATCACTGTATTTGATTTATTTATTTCGTGAGTTTTCCATATAAAGCCATCTCAATTCTCCGAGTTTCAACCTACGACTTACAAAACAATTAGAACATAAGTTTTAAATAATATTTGGAAGGACGGACGACAGATATTTTAGATATGACTTGATTGCAAGAAGCCTTTATTACTAGTGAGTTACCCCTACATAGAGGCAGAAGATCGACTCTATTTCTCGAGTAAAATAGACTTTGTCACTAAAAAATTTTCTGTTTAACTGGGAAACGTTCTTACCTGGTGAAAGAAGAGGTTCAGTTAGTTCGTCTACGTGCGCCATGATCCTTCCAAACTATGCAACAACGAAACAATATAATCGCTGTTCGAAAAAGTCAGTGGGCAAATCAGTCTTTACTTTAGCGTGACCAAATTATGATCAGCTTTAAAACGAAATGCACAAAACTGAAAAAGTTTTAAACGGTTAGACCTAGAAAAATTGTTCAAGGAAATGAAAGGAGCGGGGTTGGACAAGTTTGATATCTGATGACGTCAAAGCATTATTAACAATACTTTAATAATGGGGGTTTCCCCACATTAATGTCCCTTTCATTTCCTGTTTCTCCGCCACAGGGAGCCCAAAGGAGTCCTACATGGCAGTACCTGGCGCTTCAGTAAATTCTCTCTCTAGCAAACACAGAACCGATACCTTTGATTTTTATTATCCCATTCGCATGCGCTACATCGACAATTTCTGTGAAAATTAGAAAGAAAGAAAGAAAGAAAGAAAGAAAGAAAGAAAGAAAGAAAGAAAGAAACAAACAAACAAACAAAAAGAAAAGAAAAGAGAAGAGAAGAGAAGAGAAGAGAAGAGAAGAGAAGAAAAAGAAAAGAAAAAGAAAAGAAAAAGAAAAGAAAATGGAAACAAAAGAAAACAAAATCCTATCAGGGCTCGATACACTGACATCTGCCACAGGTTCAAAAATCCTAATTAATTCCAAAATATAACGGCGCCGCCATACCCCCGAGACATCCGTAGAGCTGAGGCGCAGTATGGACTCCTCAGACTTGACGGGCGATTAAGTGCCCTTCTGTTCTTACGGTACCTGTGGTGGAATCGCCCACAAAGAGTTCTAGCCCGCAGGCATCAGGGGAAAGTATAGCCGGCCCCCAGACCGTTTCACGGCTAAACCCTGCTCTACATGCTATCCACAGTGACGTAGAAGAGAAAGTAATCTAGTCTATCTGATCGGAATTATTACGTTTTCAATGGAATTGTTATGTACTGAACCCGTGGTCCAGTTGCGTGGTCTTGGGACGCTTGGGAATAAATAGCCCCCACTTTCGATATATGGTTGAGCGATCGCACACAGTAAGATCGGAGTCAAGGCTCCGAGGAAATGAATAATTACGATTATTTCGATGTTATTTGCTTGGTAAATGATTAGATTGAGTAGTTTTTGTTTCTTGAGCATGTTATGTTGCTTGAAGAAATATAACATACTCGATCTTACGATTATTTCATTGCTATTCCCTGGGGCCTCGATTCAGTTCTTATTGAGTGTAATCACTTAATCATATATCGAAAGTGGGCTATTTGCGCATTCTTTTTCACCCTCCCCTCCCCTCCCCTCCAAGAGTACCTTTACGGACGGGAAGGACTGGGTAGAACAATATAAATAATGGCGGTTTAACAGGAAGTAAGAGTCATATTTTTATGAATTTAAATCAAAAGAAATCTTATAAAATGGGCTTATTCTATTCTTCGTGTAACTAATAATGATTTTATTATGATGTTTTCAATTTGGGCTTCTTTTATGGAATGAAAACCGATGAATAATTCATTGTAGTAAATTTATTAAAGGTACCGTGCAAGGAATAGGTTATTGAAGACTCTAGTTAATAACAAATCCATTGGAAATGTTCAAATATCACAAGTTAGTCAAAAATGTAGATACTAGCGGAATCATATCCATGAAGAAAGAGGACTCGGTGAGTAGGTGAATCGGTTGAAGTATACTTTCAAAGTAATTACATTTATACACATTGTAATTTTATGATTACGCACGTAATCTACAAGCTGACGTGTCCCGGAATTCAATTTACCTCGTAAAACGTATGAGTACAACAATTTAAGTTCACCCTAGATTTAGACATGAAATTACTAGATTAATTTTTATTTTATATCTTTAAAATGTATTGGGGTATTCTTAAGTTAGGGGAGGGGAAGGGGGGAGTGTCCCTGGATTGAAGAGGTAAAAGGATAAAAGGGGGTTTTCGTTTATTAGTGCATGGGAGATTGGCAAAATCACTTGTTGTGTTTTCCAAATATTACCCAACCCCTCCTTCCTGGGTTAGCAAAAACATCTTATCCCCCTGTATTTCATCTGTATTCCTATAAAGCTGCATACAATAGACCTTATTCGCTTGGGCATAATGTTTTCCCAATTCAGACCTCTTGGGAATACAATTCTTTGTTTGAGGTTTATCCATATTAATGTATCTTCTCAAGCGTTACCATTAAACAAAGGAAAAAGTCCCAAAGGAATGACACGTGACCTGTATTGGGAAAGCCAATACGCCCAAGCGAATAAGGTCTATTAGTAAAAACCCCCCTATATAGCTTCCGAAAATAACATGACCCCCACAATTTTGCTGACTCCCCCATACAGTAATAAGTGAAAGCCCTCTTAGCACTTTGAAAATGACTGTTTTTGAGGGAAACAGTGAGATTTATTTACTTGAGACACTCTATATTTCCCAAGGGTCAATTTATTTTTTCAATATTTTATAAACTATTCTTAATATTTCAGTTACCTCTGCCTTCACCTACCAGAAAATCACAAAATAACCTGTTTCTAGGTCCACTGACAAGTATCCTGTGGCAACTGATGATTATTGCTGGGTAATGCTCCAAAAACTACACTAAATTTATAATAACGATTGAGATTGTAATAAACCATGATGTGCTCATTCTTGGTGGTTTTTTTTTCTTGACAAGGTAGCTTATTTTTTGTTTTGTTTTCAGGGTATTTATTTATGGGTCACATTCTATATTGATCAATTTGTGTAAAGTGAATGGGAAGATTCCATTTAATTCTGCTTCGGTTGTACTCCTTATAGAACTAGCAAAGGTAAGTTGAGAAACTACCAGTATCACCCTCCCCTCCCCCCTAAGAAAATAATAACTTTTGCACCTCTCTCTTAAGTGTATATTTACTTAAACACTTCTCCCTATGCTTACATCAGAGATATTACAGTATTCCCTCCCCCTCCCCCCATGGAAATCATATTGGCATTACTTATGCCTCCATGTGATAATCATAGTGTCAGTACTTACCCACCCCTCCCTGAGGTAATTAGGTAGATACATTTACCTTACTTACCCACCCCACCCTAAGAAAATTACAGTTACATTTACTAATTAGGAATCATTCATAATAAATTGTTTGAGGGGTTGTTGATGAGAAAATGGGGAGCCCCAAAAATTTGGGGTTTGGAAAATGAAATTTTGAAAAAATAAAAGCTTTGTGGAGAGGTTAGGTGAGGGGGGGGGGGGGATCTAGGGTTCTTGAAAAGTCTTTGACATGACATTAAGCAGGATGCTCAATTAATGGTAAATTCTTGTCAGCCCACTCCCCTCCCCCAGCGTTGTTTGTGTGATTGCTACCTTAATTTTTAATAATATCAATTTTTTTCTTTATTTTCAGCTTTTTTTTTCTCTATTTTTCTTCATTCCTGAAGCTTTGGCTGGTAATATTCAAAGCCCCTCTGTAAAAACTGTCCTTGCATTTTCAATACCAGCTGTACTGTATTGCATAAACAATAACATAGTTGTACACGTTCAACTCTACTTGGATCCTGCAAGTTTTCAGGTAATTTTTTTTATACCATACTTTAGCACTAAAACTACCCATGCTGGTATCTATATCTATCACCACAGCCCACCACAAGGAATATTTAAGAACTAGACCTGTAGCCTGAATGGGCTATTTGATTTGTGGCCCATGAGGGCAAGAGGTCTAACTGTTTTAGCATCCACCAAATTGTAGGTCAAAGCCTCTGTAAAAACTGTCCTTGCATTTTCAATACCAGCTGTGCTGTATTGCATAAACAATAACATAGTTGTACACGTTCAACTCTACTTGGATCCTGCAAGTTTTCAGGTAATTTTTTTTATACCATACTTTAGCACTAAAACTACCCATGCTGGTATCTATATCTATCACCACAGCCCACCACAAGGAATATTTAAGAACTAGACCTGTAGCCTGAATGGGCTATTTGATTTGTGGCCCATGAGGGCAAGAGGTCTAACTGTTTTAGCATCCACCAAATTGTAGGTCAAATACTTGTCTGAAACATCTGCAAATTGAGATTCAGCCACCATTCTTTTTCTTTTCTAAACCTGATGACAGCCAGCTAGCAAGTTCTGTAAAGTACGTAACCCCTGCATCCCAGAGAAATGTTAATCCTTTGCAACTGTTATGGAGGTATTAACATTTTTACCCTTCTGATATAGTAAAGCCTCTCACAGACCATCATCAGGTTGAATATGAATTGACTTAGTCAGTCTGTGTTTATCTTTATTTTCTTTGTTCAAGGTTCTCAGTAATTTAAAAATTGCAACCACTGCAGTTTTGTACTGGTTAATAATCAAGAGGTAATTAATAATTACAGCATTAACTGACATGATTAATTGCATGTACACATTGAATGTCTAGTACATAGGGTGAATCCTTTTAAAGTGATTTTTAAATTATTTGACAGAAAAATTTCAAGTCAAAAATGGATTTCATTAGTGTTAATAACATTGGCTGGGATATGTAACAGGTAAGTACATTCATTTGACTGCAATTCACTATCAACAGACATTAACATACCATACATATGGTATTGCTCTTGTAAGTGGATTACAATTAATTGTTCTTATTTGTTTGTTTGTTTAGTTATGGGGGTCTCCATCCTCACCATGAGCTAATTAAAGATGACAAAAAGCAAGTTCAAAGTAAAATCTATGTAACTGTCCTTGGAGTCTTACTAATGCTAGTATACTGTACTATATCTGGATTGGCAGGGGTATACACAGGTAATGTATGATGATGATAATGATGATGGTGGTGGTGGTGGTGGTGGTGGTGGTGGTAATGATGATGATGATGATGATGACACCTGATGAAGATGAAGATGATGCCTGATGAGATGGTGATGATGGTGGTGGAGGAGATGATGATGATGATGATAGCATTTTTTTTTCATGTACTGTCAACATACCTTATGAAGTGTTTTGTTTTATAGAGTATATTCTCAAGCGACAGTTCAAGGTAATTAATATTTGTTATATAATTATTAGTTTTAATGACATATCATAAGTTGGGAATCTTTTGCACAAAAGTTTTTCTTAGGCAAGCATTATAACTATCAGAATTTAACCACGTGCTCGTGATGGCTCCGTGTCTTTGCATTCTGATTGGAGGAACAGTAATTCGTACCAGAACCGTGTTGTGATTTGTCTCGCTCAAACGTTATGCTAAGGTCTGTGGCAAGCCTTTTTTTGCGCCTTCCTTCTGACCATGCGCGTGGATTTGATATGAACGAGGAGCGCCTAAAAAAGCGCCTGATTGTGGTTAACGAAAACTTAAAAGTGGGTAACAGTTCTTTGTGCTGGGAAGATGATCTTGGAGATCATTACAAACAGGCTTAACTTATGATGTGTTTTGATTTTTGTCCAGGTGTCGCTACATCTTCAGAACTCGTTATTATATACCTTCGGTGTAGTTTTTAATTTCTGGGCGTTCATCATTCAACACATAAATGGCAGCATCCAATATGAAAATCACGGTTAGTATGACAAGAGAAAAGAAAGAAAAAAGACAGGTGAGGACAGGAGGAAAAGGAGGCGAGGATAAGATAGGAGTAGAAAGAAAAGGAGAGGAAATGAGAAGAGAGGACAGAAGAGGAAAGGAAAAGAGAGGGAAGGAGAGGCAAGGACAGAATAGGACTACAGAGGAAAGTAGAAGGGAAGAGTGGGAAGGGGAAGAATAACTAACATGACGTAATATAAAACCATTCTTGCAGAGATTGGTCCTGGTTTGGGTGATTTCTTTACTGGATATTCGATATGGACGTTTCTTATCATAATCACACAGGTTTGTCGTTAAAATTCTGCATTATTCTATATTATTTTATAACCCTAAAGAAAGAACTTTGAATTTGCTGGGGTGGGAAAATGACTGATGGAACTAACAAGAAACCAGAATGCAATTGGTTTTTTTCTTTTTTTCTTCTTTTGTTTTTTCTTTCTTTCTTTCTTTTCTTTTCTTTTTTTTTTTTTTTAATGACACGGATCGATCATGTAATGGTTTCACTGTTATATTATTGCTCAATGAAAGCAAAAATAATATGTTGATTACATAAAAGAGAAAAGATTGACATAACATCTACGGTTGGGATTCAACATTCTTGTATCTAATCTGTTTTTTGTTCTTGTTTGTTCAAGGCCACAAATGGCTTGATAATGTCAGCAGTCATGAAACATGCCAGTAACATAACAAGACTCATTATTATCGCCTGTGCTATGGTCGTCACAACTGTGTTGTCGGTATTAGTGTTCTCCTTACAACTTAATGTCTACTTCATGCTTGCTTTCGCTTTGGTGGTCGTTTCTTTAAAGTTGTATCATGTTTAGTAATCTAGCAAGGGTTATTTCATCTACCACTGGCATATGAGGTAGAGAATTGTGATTTTTTATTTTAGACTATACTTCTCATTCTTTATTACGTAACTACTTTCTTACCTGCAATACGTGATGATTCAACAAAATTTGGTTTGAAATGGGACTCGTGCATTACACCATAGTAAGAGTACTGAGTTTTTTTACGCCTGTTTGATTTAATATATCAGAGTATGCAGAGAGCTATGTGATTGGCTCTTTGGGTGGTGACGTCACTTATGCCAGGATGTATAGAGCTATGTGATTGACTCTTTGGGTGGTGACGTCACTTATGCCAGGATGTATAGAGCTATCTGATTGGCTCTGGGTGATGAATTTTCTTTCAATAAGAACGTAGAAAATGAAGATATCATTATCTGGGTTAATTGAAAATATTGATCAGTATATAATGTAAATATGAGGAAAGAATTCTACAATTAAAGATAAATCGATATAATTAAACAAAGATAAATTTAAAATTTATTAAAATTGGTAAATTAAAATGTGTAAATAATTATCAAAATAAACAGTTGTTAACCGTTACTCACGGACTCTGTTGCTATGTTGAATCGGTATGTTGGATCATGGTTCAGTTACAAGCTGAACGGTCCGTCAATGAGCATGAGAACATTCCTTATTCTCTACAGAATTTGCGTGTACCTTTGTTATGAAACACACATTCGCTAATTTTATCCCAGTTGCCGAGTTACATATATTTCTCACGGAAAATGTTTCACCATCTAATCCAGCAAACAATGTTGCTAATTTCTCGTTAGCGTTATTTGTTATAAGTGTTAAGTTTAGGTGTTTCGGCCTTGACTCACAGGATATGAATTTGTTGAGTCATGATGTACGTGGTACCTTCCTTTTCAGAGTCGTAGCTCCTCCCATCATGAATATTCGTTTCAAGTTACACCTGTCTTAAACTATAACCTTTTACCTTTCCTTAAGTCTTAATCTTTAAATTAGTACCATATATTTATGATCAGTCATATTTATCTTATCTCGTACTACTCGTTGGTATACGTTTCACTTGGTATGCTATTATTTAGGTACATGATATTTTAGTATTTTAGTCTTTACTTCTTATCTTTATCCTTTACTTTAATTTAGAGTGCTGTTCTCACGTTTATCGACTATGTCCAATCATATTTTGACATGCAACATCCTAGTTCGTTGATTGACATCTTATTGTATTCTTTAGTTAGCTTTGTTATAAATAAGCTTAATTGTAAACCTTTAGTTAGTCGTATTACTAGTCGTCTTCTAGCCGTTGACTATAGTAGTCAGGTTACCAATAAACGAACCAGATCTACCAAGAGCGGTCCATTCCTAACACTTTTGAGTGTATTTTTCTAATTGGTGCGCTGTAAAGTCAAATAAAGAGTATTTTTTTAATGATTGTATTTTATAAAACTCAAATGCGTGCATGAGCCACTTGCTTGGCTCGTGGCATGATTGAGTTAGGATTGTAATTCCTGGTTTATTGCGTAAAATCTCCCATATCTTTAAGAGGGTTTTTGTATTCCAAGAGAAGAAAATGTCATCTTCGTATGGTGTGTCTGTTGGAGTCACAGTTCAGGTCTATGACCCGCCAAACGTCATTGTTCAGGACAGGTTTGCTCATTAAAAGGAGTCTTGAGAATACCCGGTGCCAGCCAAGCTAATTGTCCATCATAACTGATGATAACCTTGGTGTTAATCTTGTTGTAGGTTTGTCTTGTTTGTAGGTTTGCTCATTAAAAGGGGTCTTGAGAATACCCGGTGCCAGCCGAGCTATTTATCCATCATAACTGATGATAACCTTGGTGTTAATCTTGTATGTATACTGCCAACTCTGAAGTCAGTGCTCTCCTGTTTACAAACAACTCGGTCAAAGAATCAACTGGCAAGAAGAGCAGGCACTTATATCAGTGATAAAAGTAGATATGGTGGGCAGCATCTTCCTTAAGATTGTTAGGATGGACCGCTCTCAGGTAGGCTGGTACCGTTCATTTATTGGTATTGTAGCTTACAACGACTAACAACAACTAACGGAGAGTTTACATATTCAGCTTATTTATAGCTTAGGTAACTCAAGAAATTACAATGGCTGTCCATCATCACACTAAAGCATTACGTGTCGAAATATGATTGGCTGCTTCTGGTAAAAGTGTGAGGTGAACTCTAAAAGGACGTTGCCTGTAAACAAACACTAGAAATAGTAAAATATAATACGCTAAAATAGTAGTTTATCAAGTAAAACTTATAGCTACTTCAATTAACGTTGTCGATGAAAAAAGCCTAAAGGCTAAAGGCTTTCAACTATATTTTGTTTACTAACAAACTTCGCTGTAGGCTATCTAAGAAATTAAGGAATATGTGTCCAAGTTGTAGAATTTGCAAGCATACAGTCGGAGTTTCTTATTGTAATGTCACGGTGAAAAAAAATTTTCACGATTCTGCTCTCAAAGCTTTATGCTTTAGGCTTTTTTCAGCGACAACGTTAAGTGAATTAGCTATATATAAATCATTTGCTTAAAATACGAGTGGCATAGTAGCATGTGACTTTGCTACTAATTTAGTAATTAGCTCGTAAAGACTTTAGAAGGAAAACCATCACTAGGAACAGGTGCTTTTGTGAGAAATTATTCATGCGGGGAGGAGCTTAGGAGCGTTCTATCCAGATGTTTCAAAGTCAAGGTTGTTTTTTTTATGGTTGTAGAGCAGCTGCAGTTGTTGGCAAGCTAACTCCTGTAAACATGTGGATTAGCAGAACGTAATTTCACGAGAGTTTGGCAAGGAAGTGAATTTTCCGCTAATTAAGAATCATGTTCCTGGGAGGAAAAACAAGTTTACACTATTGAAAATGAATTAGAAGTAATCTATCCAATTAGCTTAAAAATAATCTATCCAAGCTTCATTAATTAGCACAAAACGTATCATAACAAGATAAACCATAGGTAACCCCAATGTATAATTTTTGCACCAATTTAGGATCGCTTCGCGTGGTGAATCCTCATATTTAGAGTGGTTATCGAATGAGTGGGAAACGTACGTTGCTGACTTACAGCACGTTCAAGGTACGGTATGCAGTAACACTGAAATAGCTTCCCATTGTTTTCGTGTGAATCATCCAATTTTGCTGTAACAAAATCTTGAAAAGAAAAAACTCCACGACTTGTTTTGTTGTATAATAACAGTTCTATAGGATAGGATTATCCAACAGTCTACCTGTTGTGATAATTGAAGCCCAATTTAGCTGTGAATTCTACTGACAGGCTATACCAGCTGGGTTTGTTGGTTCTTAAATCTAAAGGCTATTCGTTCTTTGCAAAAACGCCTCCAAAACGTAGCTTTCTTTGATTAACTGTTTTAATTTTGTCGTCGTGGTTTTACTTGCCGGAGAATCTCCAAATGAAAATACTATAACTACTGCTTCATGACATTTCCCAATAAATTCTAATTCAGACAGTTGGAAAATAATCAGAAGAACACTAACAGTTTGGGAAATCCTCAAGGAAGATACCCATTTTTTTCACCCAGAAAAAGAATGAAAGCTACCTTTTGCTTTGTTCTGGTTTTGTGTGTACCAGTTTGGAGACTAAGAGCCGGAAACACTAGCGAAAGGTGAGTGGTAAACCCCAGTAAACCTAATAACAGATTTACTATTATCGGCTAGATTTTTTGTATCTTTTCGTGTTGATAATGACAATGGCTACTTATCTTATGAGACTGAATTTGTAGATGTAATGAGATGTGATGTGTAAGATTATAGATTTGAATGCTTAAAGTAAAGCCTTCGTAACGATGTGAGACACTTTCACCAGGGTCGATAACAAGAAAAATTCAAAATCTCTTAGTTTGCTTTAGCACAAATAGCTAACAAAAGAAGTTGGAAATGTACAAAATCAATCCGTTAAACAGTTTTTAAAATATATATCATTTTTATCATATTTTCTTTTTTAATAAACATATCCAGTTTTGTCCGATTTTTATTTGTACACGAGTCAAAAAGCAAATCGGAAAAAATTGTTTTTGAAAAGATTTTTAAACTACATCTAATTATATTAACATTGTGAATGGTATACAATGAAGGTATTGTATTGAAGGTATTATATTGAAGGTCAGGTTTTTCGTCCAAGAAAAATTGGCTTGATACTGTGATAGTTTAATTTGTAGGATAGTAAGGAAGGAGGAAAGGCAAAGTTATTACATCAGAGAACCAAACAACATTACAGAAACCATGGGAAGAATTTTCCTCAACAATCCGTTTAAACGATTTGATATAGTCCATGCATTTTATCCCAAAATGACCAATTTTTCAAAGGCGAGAAAATGGCCCAAACTCGAAAAAAAACATAGGCTATAGTCCATAGTTTTTAACTCAAAACGACCCCTTTCCAAAAGGTGTGAAAATAACACAAAATTAATCAAAACCAAAGGCTCTAGTCCATGCCTACTACTCTAAATTGACCCATTCACAAATCAATGGCGAGAAAATGGCCCAAAGTTGATCGACACTAATGGGTATAGTCCATGCTTTTTGGCCCGAAATAGACCAAAATTACCAATACATCATTTGATAATAGATAACTAATAGGGTTTCCAAAAAAAGTGTAAAAATGACCCAAAATTAAATAATACTAATCGGTATTATGAATTGAAAGATTCTTGTTAAAACATTTCAATATAAAGTTTAGCGATAAGACGTCACTATCAAGTCATTGTTGTATGAGAAACTGAGTATTAATTGCTATTAATTTTTATTAGTTGGTATTAATTAGTGTTTGGTAACGATTGATATTGATTGCCTTTGATGTCTAGGATCAAATTCACTGGAAATATACCCCAGGATTTTATTTACATAGTTCGGGGAACGACATTACAAATAATGCTCAACTCATTTACTTAAAATTTAAACACTCTATATTCAAATAATGTTATGTAAAGATGAAATCGTTTGGAGTCTGGGAGAAGATGCTCACAGAAATAATAACGAAACTTAGAAACAAAAACAACAGTATAATACGATCGACTATTTTCGAGAAAAAGATCCATTCTGTTCGTCTTTCTTCCTCAGCTTCGATTTCTCGAATGTTTTTCGAAATATATCTCACTTCTTGCAGAAGTTTTTCCAGTTCATCTGGATTTTTTATTGCGCGTTCAGTTGTGCTGGAATTGGTGTCGACATTTTCATTGTTTTCATCGAACTGATTCTCTGACTTTTGAGAATGAAATTGAGCAAGCTTTGTCATTCTTAGCACAGCATCTTCGTTGAGAAATCCACCATTGGTAAGAGAAAATGCCTTCTCCTTTCTCGAATTTCCGTTACTTGAATCATCTTTCTTCTTAGGGACGTTCATAAACACTAATTTCGCAAGCTTTTGATTGAAGAAGGTTCGAAGAATTGGCGGGAAAGGAGTCTTGTTGTTATGGAACCTGATAATAAAACAAGTGATTGCCAAAGAAAATGCTACGAGGACAAGCATTGCCATGAAAAACTCAGACGCTAAAGGAGCTTCTGCTGCTTGAGGCATCTTTTCTGTTACCAGCAACATATACACGCTAAGAGATAACATAACAGTTATCACAAACGACACTCGTTCCCCTGAATCCGGCGGTAAAATGAACGAGAAAAATGACAACAGTGTTATCATTCCACATGGTATGATCAAGTTGAAAATGTAGAACATGGCTCTCCTCTTGATAATGAGATGAAACTTTAGCGATGGGTATGGCTCGGGGCAGCATGAGTACAACACGACCGTCCGTTCAGCAGGCGCGTCTTCTAGATGCCATTCTTTATTTGCTTTGTAGGCGGAAGTGTCAACTTTGCTTTTGTGAAGCTGGATGTCAATTTTCAAGCCATCGTAAGCCCAGGATCCAAACTCCAGAAGACATTTTTGAGAGTCGAAGGGGAAGTTCTGAACGTCAACTTTACAGGATGTGGTGAGGATTGCAGGTGAGAGCCATGATATGTCTCCTGTGTGGTACAAGATGATCTTGGAGGTAATCCTCTTGTACAAAGAGTCTACCATACCTGTCTTTGATGCACTACAAAATAACAGCATTAAAAGCTATTAGGGCTGTCTTGCACTATAAATCTTCCGATTGAACACTTTCTCCCGCTTTTTTTTCTCTCCAACCACAATCATTACATTTGTCTCTTATTCCTTTCTCCTGGCCGTCATCTAGTTAGCTGGCGAAATTTCTCTAAGAGTTCAAAAAAAATACCTGTTGTATACGGTAATGTCTGGCACCCACAGCTTTGAAGGTTCGATGTTGATGGACTTAAGACCACCGAATCCTTCAGGATCCCATTTAAACATTTCGCTCCTCCAGAACTACAAGAAATATGAGATAATATAAACAATGAAATATCACATATCATGTATAAATGAGCAATGAGATTAAACTATTAGATTCTTTTACTAAGATATAACGTTAGGTTCTGCAGATATCGAAGGGAAATTGATTGATGTTCATGGTTTTGGCTGCAAAGATTCCCAAGAGAGTAAAAAAGATTAACTAAACCTACCCACACAAACTCATTATCACTAACCAACCAATCTACCTAACCACCATTACACAGCAACTAACCAGGTACCCAACGCCGCGGCTTTGGAATTAACATATAAACAAAATACTGCACTTACTCTATAAAAGTACATATGAAGCAAACACACGAATAATTCTAGTATGTTCAGGTCGTATTTACCATTCTTATCCAGACATTAACGATCAAAATCTGATTGACGACATCCTGAAACAGAAAAAATACTGATGATTTTTTATTGTAATTCTGAGCGCTTCACTCCCCCTCCCCTCCCCTCCCCCATCCTTTTCATTCTCCCCTCCCCTTCCCCTTCCTTTTCAATCTCTTCCCCTTCCCCTTCCTTTTCATTCTCCCCTCCCCTCCTCCTTCCTTTTCAATCTCTCTATTCATGTTACCAACCAATGTTCCAAAATCATCAGTGTCTAATGCGAGCGAGATGCGTTTCTAAGCAACCAGCGTTCAGGCTCGACACACTAGCCTCACAGGTTAAATCCCCTACGTCACGCATCCGGGTATTTAATTTCTTGAGTTAATACCCGGATGTTCAATATTAAGAATATAAACATACATATGAATAATAATTAGACTGTAGTAGGATCTTACTAAATCGATGATTTGGTTCAGCATTAATCCAAATCGTACCACAACTGGGTCTTTGTCGTTAGACACAGGACGAATATCTCGATTGTAGTTGTTCAAAATGTGCTCCATGAGTCGGCCTTCTGAATTGTTTGAGGACAAAACCACCGCTTCTAAAATAGTAGTACATATCAACAGTCTAAGATTAGATAGTTTGGATAATACTTTTTTCGCTAGTTTACATAGACCGGATTTCGTGAGGGAAACGTACGGTACTGACTTACAGCACGTACACGGTACGGTATGCAGTAACACTGAAATGGCTTCCCATAAGAAT
>JAAAQI020086114.1:0-16716 GCA_011800005.2 Stichodactyla mertensii | reverse complement strand
TGCGCCTCAGCTTTCAAGGGAATGTCTCGGGGGTATGGTTAGTGTGTTCACAGTATTTTTGCATAAATTACCGTGGCCGTCTCGGGTTCGAATCCCGAAAGGGTCACATTTTCAGTTTCTTTTTCCTTTTTCATTCCTTTTCTTTTCTTTTCTTTTCTTTTTTCTTTTCTTTTCTTCCTTTCTTTTTTTGCTAGGTTTAAGAAACGTGAACAAATATATGTACAACACTCACTCAAATTTTCTTGCTATTTTTTCATTTTTATGCACAAAGATATAGAACAAATAAACACATTTCCAGTCATATACTTTAAACTTTTTGTTCAATTTTTTCTTTTCAAGAGTAAAAGATTATCGCTAGAAGAAGGAGAAGAAGAAGAAGGAGAAGGAGAAGAAGAAGAAGAAGGAGAAGAAGAAAAAGAAGAAGAAGGAGAAGAAGGAGAAGAAGAAGAAGGAGAAGGAGAAGAAGAAGAAGAAGGAGAAGGAGAAGAAGAAAAAGAAGAAGGAGAAGAAGAAGGAGAAGGAGAAGAAGAAGGAGAAGAAGAAGGAGAAGAAGGAGAAGGAGAAGGAGAAGGAGAAGGAGAAAGAGAAGGAGAAGAAGAAGGAGGAGAAGAAGAAGAAGAAGAAGAAGAAGAAGAAGGAGAGAAAGAAGAAGAAGAGGAAGAAGGAGAAGAAGGAGAAGAAGGAGAAGAAGAAGAAGAAGAAGAAGGAGAAGAAGAAGAAGAAGAAGAAGAAGAAGAAGGAGAGGAAGAAGGAGAGGAAGAAGAAGGAGGAGGAGGAGGAGGAGGAGGAGAAGGAGAAGAAGAAGAAGAAAATTAGTTATGGACGATGGTTTACTGACTCACCACTAGAGCTGCAAAGTTCGTCATGTGATTACACTCACACACGACCGTGTCATTGAAGACACCTTGAAGATCGCACCCCTCCGTAGACCAACCGCCACGACCACCTATCGACCAGAAAAAAGAGTTTAATCAAGATAAATCATCCTTTGAACACAAGCATAAGAGCTCGTAATATGCGAAGGCTCGCGCGATGTAGCTCGATGTAGACGAAAGGCAATTGGTGATAACAAGTAATGCTGAACGCGTCTCACTAGTTAGTGCTTGTGTTGTTCCAGAGATGTCGCTAAGAAGAATTCCGGGACGGGTCAGTAAGTAAAGAGGTTCACATATTTGATGTTACGATTACCTTTAGCATTGAAATCCCACCAAACGCATTTCGTGTGGTTAGCCTCGATCTAAAAACAATGAAACAAAATATTGACAAAACTATTCCGCAAATGAATCATCACCATGGCTACGAAATCACTATGGTAACCCAGCAAACAAACATCACCGATCGCAATGATGTTACAAAGAACGCCGCCGAGAAGAACCGCGTTTCTCCGGATGTCGCGCGCGCTTTCCGTTTTCATTTCGTACTGAATGTATATTCATTATTCAGTAAACAAGGTTAAGGTCTGAAACCGAGAGTATCCGGCTGAAATGTAAAGCAGATTGTTCTCACCATTTCCGGCGGAAGCTTAAACATGATGATGACAGGCTCCGTAAGATTAGCAACCTCTCTTTCCTTCAGACTGGCAGACATGACAGGGGAACTTTCAGTCACCAATCCTCTATTTGATACTCTTTCCACAGTGTAAGTAGAGCCCTTACTCTCGGTCTTCCCTACCGAAGATGACGTGAAGCCATCTCGACACACTTCGATGCGGTGATAATTTGGCGCGAAAAGCTTACTGCTCTTATAGTAAACAAAGTAGACTGTTTCATTAACTGTCTCATTGTTGGGGAAAACAGACGACGATATCACAATCGAAGCGTCGGAGTCTGTTTTATCTGGACCAGAAGTGACGTCAGTGGTGCTGTTGAGATAAATCTTGTTGTTTTGTGCTGTAACGCTCGTGCGCAGGGCTTTGAACGAGGTTTTGATCTGCTGACGGCGAACGACGATATTCTCCGTGTCTACTGTGAACCTGCCACCTTTCTCGATATATGTCTCTAGGACTTTAACGAGACTGAAATGGAAAGAAAACAAATAAGCGAATGAGTAAACTGAAATCATAATTACATGAACTCACTTTTAACATCCAAATGTCTGTTGTTCCAGCTGAGGAGGCCTCTATATTTATTAGAGTGGGTAAGGTGATCTGCCTTAAAAATATCACCAAACCCCTCCTCCTTCACGTGGGCAAACGTTTTCTGTGTTTGGGGCAAGTTGTACAACCCCTTTCTCAAATTAGGGAAAGTATTCCAAAAATTTGTTTAACATCCTTCCGTGCTTCCTCAAAAATGTACGCTATCCATAACTTTGCCGAGCCTACATTCCTTTATAAATGAAAGCATACTTAGATGATATGGCGTTAGGACAATACGATAATTTATATTAACTTGTTTCTTACTCTCGACTTTGAAGGGCACTTTACTGCACATGAAAATATTGTGCTCATGCAAAGTCCCCCTCAAATGTTAATGCAAATGAGCCAAAACGAAATGCTTTATTAAACACATCCCCATAATGCTTTGCGTTTTGGGTGGCAACTGGAAAGAAAATTGTTGGAAAATTCAAAACTTTTCACACAGATGTTGAGTATATTTGCTATTATCATTGAAAAATCGGGTATCAGTTAGTCAGAGTTAATGCCACACGAACAGGAAGATCAAAAGTTTGGTGTTACAGACAATGTATGGGCTTACGAAAAGATGTCTTGACATTTAATCATAAACCTTTTCGAATTTCTTCTTTCTGGTTTTTGGTAATTCTGATATAACTATAAGTGTTTTTAGCTGTTTTTTCTTTAATTCTATATAATCTTTATGGTGATATTAACGATTTTATCCCGTTCTGCCCCCCAAAAAACGCAAAGCATTATGGGGGATGTGACAGTGGTGAATGGGTCTTAAAAAAAGCAGTGGATATCACCATGGTAACGCTGTACTCACGTGGCTGATGTGTTATATTTAGCTTGTGTCTTGTAGAGTACTTCACTGTCCACATCCATTACATTACTAAGCGTTTTCAACAGATTATCTCCGACCTTCTCCGAGCTGCTGTTGGTTGATATGACTTTGTTCAGGATGTTGGCTGTCATGTGGATATCTTGTTCTTGTAAATCGTCTTGCTTTGACGTCAGATTCTGAACCGCTGCTGTCACTTTGGCGGCATTTACACCCGTGACAGTCACCTGGCAAAACAAGACATGAGACTTTATAATCTCATAGGTCCCTGATCTGTCATGATACTCTCCCATTCATGAAAGGAATCGAGAATGAATGAAAAACTGCGAATGGAAATGAATGAAAGGATGGGAAGATAAAACTGGGAATAAAAGGTGGGTGAAAAAGAAAGTAGAGGCAGAGAATGAATGGAAAGATATAACAAACAAAAACTGTACCTTTGAAAGTTTTTCCAAAGCAATGGTTGTCTTGGATTTTGGTTGGAGTCCTGGAGATGACAGGAAACCTATAGATAAACCAAATGTAAATTACACTTACTATAAGGACCGGATCCTGTTGGTGTCAACGTGTACGCATGCGCAGCTATCTCTTTTCGACTACCAGTCACAGTCACAGTCGGACTGAGCACTACTCGAATAAAAGCACGCACGCTCAGCGATCTCTCATCAACTTACCCGTCTCAGTGCTGTAGACGATATACTTGCTATACGGACCGGGTCCTATTCGGGTAAATGCCCGCACAGCTATCTCGTATCGCTGGTGTTTCTCCAAACCAATTATATCTTTTTGCAGCTGCTGTGTGAACAAGCTTTTCGATTTCTTTGTTTTACTCCTGTACATGACTTGGTATCTGATAATGCGACCGTTTTGTTGGTCAAATCCTGGGACCGACCAAGATACAATGATGTGACCGTCGGAGACTGGTTCGACTAAGACATCACGAGGCGGACCACTTGGAACTAACAGGGAATAAAGAACAATAAATTTAAGGCAATCCAGAAACAACAATGGACATTAAATATGATTTTTATCGAGGCGTATTGCTTTTAACCTATCTTAAGATCAACCTTTTTCTACCTTTTCTCTCCCCAGTCCCTCCCCTTCACATGAGAAGGCCTGGCAAACATTTTTTTAAAATGTTAACTCAGGAGTTCAAGACTCAAACTCCCTTGCGCCGATTTCTTACGCAACACGCATGTCGGACTCGCATCAGCCGCTGACCGGTATATACTCACCGTCTTCGTCAGTTGTAAAGGTAATGGGTACACTGTATGGGCCAGTATCACCATCCTTGTATGCAGACGATACTTCAGTCACGTATGTAGTGAATGGAATCAGTCGTTCCAGTGTCACGTAAGCTATGGACGAACCCTTCATGTTTGGTTTTGTGAAGCGAGTTGTAGACCAAGGAACGTTCTCAAGGTCTTTAATCTTGTACCGCATCAGGTATGTAGCGGTGTCACGTGGGACCGGGTCTATTATACCCATACTAACAGCACGAGCCTTGCGATCTGACACCTTAATCACCGGTCTAGGAGCTAAACGATAAAAGAACATAGCCGTTAAGGATTCATTTGGGAGAGATCAGACAATGCACCCCTATTTTTGCATATTCTTATCTTATGTTACACGCTGCGCATTCAATCAGACTATCTTTTTGTGACCCAATCAAGGTGAACGAAGAATAACGCATATTTTCCAACCATCACTCTCCGTGAGGGGCTCTTCCGTGAGGTTCGCTCCACAAACTGCCACTACATTCAATATTTACAGCATACAACACTCAGCTAACATGTTGACTTTTACGGAGGGAGGAAAACCGGAGAGCCCGGAGAGCCCGGAGAAAAACCGTCTTGACAAGGGAGAGAACAACACGTCTAACTCTACTCACATGTGGTATCCGCAGGGCTCGAACCAGCGTTGGACTCACCGTGGTGAGAGCCGACGCAATAACAAAGTACGCCACCCATTTCATCCATGATAAACGGTGACATACACAAAACATGGTAACACCAAATACGTTTGTCAAGGGTGACAGTTACGTGAGTTTTTTAGGGATGAGGCAAGACTATGTCACGCCCGTTACCTCATTTATTAAGCTTTGTTGTACGGTACGTACGTGATCTGAAATATGCATACCGGAAGATGACGCACCAAAGCGTCACACTTGTCACGCCACAATGCTATATTGTTTTAGATACTGTAACAGCTTCATGTCAGGGATAGACAGCACCAATCGAAAGCTGCTTTTTTATTGCTCCCTTAGAACAGCACCGCTTTTGTTAGGTTAGGTTTAGTTCTATTGTTTGGAATATTTCTATTGTTTTTCAAACCCATCACGAAACTCGTTCCGATCGGTGCAGGCTGACCCTCATGTCAAGCGGTTCGCTTTATCGTTACGAGGATCAAAACCTCTGGCCTACTCTCAAAATGTTAGCTGAGTGTTTGCACATCATTTTATCTTCTGTTTTTAGTGAGAAAGAAAAGATACAGCGCTCAAAGGAATGGACAAAAGCAAGCCACTCTGAATGGATTTGATTGATTCAATGGAATCAAAACTGTAAATGGACAACACTATTTTTCAGATACGTTTGGTAGGGGAACTCCGCTCCTTCACAGATCATATCTCCACAGAATTCGAAGGTAAGGAATAAAATTTCGCACTAGTTAAAATTCCTGGAAACAGAGAAATTGGTATCAAGACAAGATATCTTACAAGATACCAAACTTACTTTGACACAAAAAATTGAAATAATTTAAATGCTATCCCGGTACACTTACTAGATAATTTTTCCATGTGCTCCACGTGGTTGGGATATCTAGACAACTGGCGTGTGTCCGTGTGTGTGGGGGGGGAGGGGAAGGGCAGCATTTTACAAACGTATAATCACGTAGTTTCGGAAATCCCTTACCATTCACAAAGACATGTACATTCCTGGACGTGTTGATGGATAACCCTGGGTACCAAGCCGTACACGAAATGACGGAACCGCTGTCCCGATACTTGATGTATCGCAGTCTCAACGTGCTGAGAGTCGTCCCATTCATAAACATTCGACTGTAGACAGTCTGTGTACTGGAGTTCGCCACAGGAATCCCATTTCTTAACCAGGTGTAAGCAAATCCTTCTTGACCACTCAATAAGCACGTGACATTTAGTGATGACGTCCGGTTGACCTTGTAGCTGGCTCCCGGCGGGGAGACCTGGGGCACACTTTCTGTTGGATAATCACAATGACGTCATGTTTGATTCTTAACGCATGCGCCATTTGTTATTACCACTGATACTCTCGTAACAGCGAAGTATCAAGATGTTGCAAATTTCGTACAGCGCATATCCAAATGTAAGACCACTCTTAATGAATACTTTAGACATTTTGGCGTACGACGACTTTGAGATTCCAGTCCCCAATACTTTATTCACTCTAGACCCCGTTTATGTTAGCAGTTATTAACACCTGAATCTCGAATCAGTTATGAACATGCGAATCTCCATCAAAATTTGTCATAAGATTGTTACAGTTAACACACTTGTAAAGCTATCGCTTTTTCTCGTTCACAAATCTGTCCGGGCTCTGTTTGTCTCTTTAAGCACTTCAGCAACGATAGTAATTCTTAATTTTTTAATTTACAATTTTACAAAAAATTTAGTATTTGACAGTGAGTTCACAACCACAATTATTGATGCAATTACATTGAGAAGAGGAAGGCAGAAAGACAGACATACGAGAAAACCAAGACTCGGAAATCAAAATATTTCAGAGGTTTGATTTTCCTGTTTATGTAAGTGTGACAGTTTTTGGCCAAGGAAAGAGATTATCCTCTCACTAATCAGTTATAAATTTTGTTGGACAGGAACACTCGAGAGCAATGTTTTTAGTCCATATCAACTTTTTTACCATGAATGTTTGCTTTGACGTCATTTCCGGTCGTGTTTAGAATCTTTACTGGGATAATAACAGCAAACTGCTCAGATAATTCAACGAAGGGCAGCGTTTTCCCGCCATTGTAGGCAGATAATTAAGAATTGGTCCACACCCAGCGTGCATTCATCGAGTTATAGATACACGCGTATGGCTGCTAAGCACGAGAGGAGCGTAAGAGTCGTACGAGGCGAAGCTGCGATGTAGTCCATGAAGTTATTAAGAATTTACTAATCATTGCGCGCGTTATATCGTGCCTATGTTATGCTGATGGCAAGCTAGCAGTTTTATTTACCTCGTGTCGGTAGACATTCGTAAATCTCTACTCGCATGCACACGTAACCAAACGCGCACCACGAGACAGGGTTAAGACGAATAAAGCGCGCGAAAATCCGTGTGAGATAATTCTTGATGACAGTATCGTTATCCCAGTTGGCTGAAAATATCTGAAAGAAAGAAAGAAAAACAAAAGGTTACTGACCGTGTCGTTGTGTGTCTACCTTTCCTAAACTACCCCTTCGTATAGTGACCATTTCATATTGTGCGCAACTCGTATAGTGAGCACCTCTTTTAGCGACCACCTTATTTGGCGAAAAGAGTTGCAAGCCAAAAATCCCCATATCTTTGCCTAAACCATGATTAGGTATTTCTCCTCTGCATTGACATACCTTACTAGCGCCATTAGATGTGTACGCCTTCCACTCTTGTCCATCAATACTGTAGTTCATGTTGTATTCTTTTACAAAATTGTTTAGTTGGTATCCTTGTGTTAATATGGCCGATACGGCACGCACGTGACCTAGGTCGATCTATGAAAATACAACAAACACTGTATGTTTATACAAACATGTTTCTTTACGCGTCCTATAGGAAATGGCAAACAGTTAAACCGATATCCGTAGCAACTGTTGCACCTTGTAAACCCAATCTAGTTCGTGAAATCGCCCCGAAATTCTTTGATACACTTTAAGTAATGGCGGCCATGTTGGTGGTTAATGACAAAAGATTTCTCATTAGGTCCTTTTCTCTATACCACCAACATGGCCGCCATGTCTTTGTCTTTTGATCCTCTTGGGAATGGTTGAAAACACACCATTGCTGATTTTCATAGCCGTCATTCAATTCGTTTCTTGGCATGTCATCCAACATGGCTGCCATAATCTTTTGTTATCTTACTCTGTAGCCCCCTCGTGGAAATTGTCTACAATCCTGTAGAATGAAGGGCTTAGAGCACATTTCGTATGACTGTGAAAAGGCACGAACACGGTCGTGCCACGGTCAAGGCACGGCAAGGCACGACAAAATTCTAGAAAACATCACAGTCACAGCAAGACACGCTTACGGCATTGACCGTGCCGCGAGCTTTTCACAGTCATACGAAATCTGCTCCAACAAAGGCAAGACAGCCACGTCGACCCGATGAGAGCTCCTACTGTTCAGTACAAACATGGCGCCGCCGTGACATGGCGTAACATGAAAAAGTTCTTGTAATTATGACGGTATTGGATGCTTCCCACGACAACAATGGGTAGCCAATTCAGTGTCACTGCATACCCGTACAGTGTGGTTTCTCGTTCATAAGGAAAACGGTTCTATAATTCTAACTCTCTCTTCTCCTGACCTCTAGATACTGATGCAGATCCTTCTTATCGGTACACCATCCTCCCCATACTACGTCATTGTTTACTAAGTGCATTTGGTTGTTCAGTCGTGCATTGGACGCCACGTGCTCGTTCCAGTGTGAAGATGACGATAGCTGACTGTCCTTGATACGTCCGTCCTCTAGCCCCACAGGCGTCTTGCAGTCTGATGGATGGAAATGTGAAACAAACGATAAGTAACACCTTGGAGGGACTGTTAACAAAAATGACTGTATCTTTAGACCGTAATAGTTTAGAATTCCAGACCACGTGTCATTCTCTTGAGTATTGCTTCCTTTTACCAAGTTTTCGCGGTTTTCGTCCAATAGGCCTTTCCCAAGATATGGTTGAGTGAGTCCAGTACTAGCCAAAGCTTCGATTTCATTACCGTAGCAGTTTCTTCGTGGTGTTATCATGTGAATTATATATTGTTTAATCAGCAACTCTTCTTTGCTTTATTGTTTAATCATCACGAAGTCCATTGTATCAGATTAGTACATAGCTCAGTACACGATGATACGTACTGAAATCAAGGCTTTGGCAAGTACAGGATTCACTCAATCATATTTTGGGAAAGGACTATTCGGAACCGTACTATACTGACTTACATTACGTACAAGATGCTGTATGTAGTAACAATGAAATGGCTTTCCATTTCATGACTAGGAATTTGCCGCATTGTTTCCCATCTATACGAAATCCATTCCGTAACACGGTAACTCAGTGAATCGTATCCTCAAGAGGTTACTGGTAAAACTAGTATTAAGTGATTTCTTATTCTCGACTTTGATGCCCATTTTGCATAAATACAATAGCTTGTTATTCTTCATTACACATGAAATAATTCTGTAAGAAATTAAAAACTATTGAGTTCATGCAAAGTGACCCCAAATTTGATGCGAATGAGCCAAGACGAAATTCATTACGGGTCGTAAGAAAGCAGTGTTTACGCTCGAATAAGACCTGAAAGTTTTTAGTTGATGTTTGAGCATCAGTTTCCACCCTGCTTTTGCACTCATCAAGACCCCATAAGAGATTCCACTCCCAAATCCAATCAGGGCATTTACGTAAAGGAAAAAGCTCTTTTCCGAGAATTATCTTGTGGTGAGAATGGATCAGGAAATGGGATTCCTGTGGTTGCTAACAAGGTGGACAGGGACAGAACGGTCTTCCTCTGACACAGGAATCCCAGCGAGAGAATTATGATGACACTGGTGAATATCTTACCTTCAATTGGTTCACATCCATAAAGCTCCATTCGAAGACATTTGTAATTATTATTTGCTCTTAGAGGTTTGATTCTTATAATGCGTGCAGTGATCGGTGTAGTAAAAAGTGTTATCTTGTGTATATCAGTATTTCTGTTGCCATCAAAAATCTAAATAAAAAATGAATGAATGAATAAATGCATGAAATAGAAATGGTTAAATCTTAAACCTCGCGTTCTTTCTCCCAGATCCCCTTCCCTTTTTTACGGCCATGTTCTACACGAGAAAGGGAAAGCAGGCCGTTGGCAAGTGATTCTAATGCTTTTCTAATGTTTCCCAACATTCCAAGTGTTGATAAAACATATGCAACTTAAACTCAGTCTAATATCACACTCGGGATAGTTTGGGAGAAGTCTCGAGCTCTGTGTAAAACCTGACCTACGGCTCGATTTTACACAACAGCTCTTGACTTCTCCCAAACTTCCCTCGTGTAATATTAGACCGATTTCACACGGAAAAACATCTTATATTTGTTAAATATGAAAAATAGCGTTTTATATGTAATACTTATAAAATAAAATAATATGCTTTCACGGAAACCGTATTTCCAAGCTCTTAACATCAGATGTTTTTTAGCCAATCCTAGCGCGTGTTATATCGTAATTATTTCATCATATATTTCATATCTCACCTTTGTTTTACCATTCTCTTTATAATCATACCAATTTACACCGTCTAGACTGTATTCCACCGAGAATTCTGTTACCCAGCTCGTGTAAACTTCTATCCCTTGGGTGGCTAATTTAGTAATGGTGTGTATTCTTAGTAAATCGATTTGTAGGTAAGGACTGTTATCTTTCTCGTCTGCACACCAACCACCACCGACTCCAGACGTTAAAGGTCTGCGCGGAGATACAGAGAACAAGGAGTAAATAAAGATTGAAGAAGAAAGAAAATAAACAAAACAAGCAAAACATACTGAGTAGTTCATGCCAAAATTTCATCCAAGTAATACAATGAGTTAATAAACTAATAAAAGACTAAATTTATTGACAAACGTAACAATGGCAAATGAATCGTAATATTGAATACGAAAATTTGAAAACAAACAGACAGACAAACAAACATACAAACGCAAACGCAAACGCACGCATAGATAAATTTATGAATGCTGGGTTTGTACTTTGCCTACCGGCGTGACTCTACATGAGGATATTATCAGTTTAATATTAATAATTAACAGCTATTAATCACTGTACTTACCTGAGGTCGAGTCTTGCTTGTGAGGCTCCAAAAAAATGCAATAATTCAGTCGAAGCCGTTATTTGACTATCAGCAATGTCCTTGCCGTTAATGTTCGGTCGTTTCATACCGAGTGCTGATTTACATTCTGAAATAAACGAAAAAAAAAAAAAAAAAAAGAAAAAGGCGGCGGAAAAATTAAAGAAAGAAATAAAAGCGCACTTTATAGAACCTGTCGAAATCGACCACTTACGACCAGTGGTCGCACTATGGACCCAGGACGGATAAGGGGGATTTCGCTGAGTATGAAAGATACAATCACGAGCAACACTCGAATGCCTTGCGCACTGTTCACGCATTCTTATTTCGTCTAGAATGGAAGCCAAAGCTATTGAAGTGCACAGGATTTATATACAAACAAAAGCAGTATTCTACGAGTCAATCTTTTTTCACGCCTTCGACTAATGTTGACTGGCGTAATTCGCTTGATATTTCCTTCGAAACACAACTTGACACCCACGATTCAACGTGTTCGCCACCAACAAAAATAACACGTCAATTACTTGTAGTTTTATTGATTCTAATCACAGTGATTCCTCGTAGAGATACCCTCTTTTTGTTAGTCAAAAGTCTCTTATGAATATCCTATGATTAGCTTAATGTGGAATACCATAAATCCTTCGAGGAAGCCCTTTAAGTGTTATCCTATTTTGAGCATTTGAGGCCTAGTTGAAACGTCGAACTTCACGAGCCGAACCTAATGACATCAAAGAAGACCGCCTTATTATCCATTGTTTTCAATGCGTTCGACATATTTATCGAGTAGAACGAAAACTTCTTCGGCACATGTTTGGTGGTTTTGGGTAGAACTTTGCGGAGATCTTATATACGAAAACAACAGCAAACCAAAGTTATTCAAATCACTTGAGATTCCCGGAATCGCAGGAAATCTTTTGGCTTCCATCTTTAAGAAGTAAAAAGCATTTTGTATTTTAAATATCAATTGTTGCTAAGATCTGTAGAATTGGCGAATTCAGTTTTGGGAACTTGAAGCTAAAGTAGTGATAGGAGCCGTTTGTAAAATGTAAAAATATTAATCTTAAATGGGAAATAAAAAAGAAAAAATGAGAGAAACTGAGAAAGGGCAGAATGAAATCAGAGAGGGGATAAAACACTTTAAAGTGTGTTATTTTTCAATACAAGAAAAGGTCATGCATATCAAGTCTGACAGCTCGTAGTTATCGTGGATTAGGTAGGAATGTTTCTTGACAAGATATTTCCGAGTTGAGACAATCGAAGCTTATAAAAATAAACCTGACCAACGAAGATCATTCGCACTTGGATGGCAGTAGGGTAGTTTATCTTTAATCTCAAGGAAGGAAAAGATGTCACGCATTTTTGGGTTTCCTCTAAAAAATCTTGCCACAATGTTTTTGAAAATAACTAACTCAAGTCGTTAAGATGCCTTTTTATTTTCGTGGCTTTTAAAAATGTTCAAAAAACTTTGACTATAATGAGCGCAAAAAGTTACTCGTTAAACTGGAAAAAAGTGTGGTTTTGATTAATTGTGGTAAAGATTGTTGGCATTTTTTGTTGTACAGATTATCACATTTCAGAATGTTTAATCGTAATTAATGATTTTGTACAAATTAGCGAACTAATTTGATCACGTTTGCACATTGAATCATCCCTTGGAAAATGACGAGCAAACAACGACGAAACAAGAAACGGAAACTGACTTGGCTTAAAGAAATGATCAACATGCCAACAAATCGACAGAACATCTAAGTAAACAACCTAATTTACTCTTTGATATGTCAATTTAGCCCAACAAAACTTTCGTTAATTGATAAATTCACCAGATAAACTACAAAAAACAAATTTGAAACTCATATAACTGAATCCTCGATAGCTTTGTGTGGTTTAGATAGCGTATGATGCTAGAGTGACTTGGAAATAAAGCGCCGTTTGGAGTGAATGTAACAAATGTCCCTTCTAGACTTAGATATATCGTGCCTTGACTTCCGTCCAAGACAATATCCCTATTGTTGTGCGACATAAATTGAATCACCTTTGATTACAGGTGTGTCAAATGAAGGGGCTGTCATTTCTGACGTCTCTCAGAAGTAAATATAGGATGACATCGCTCGTCTATTTTGATTCTTCTACTATAAAATCAGAATAAGACCGCTAATAAAATTACAATTAAGATAATTATGATAAAACTAAACAAGACAGACGGAGAACTGTGCTAGATCTGTCGCAACAACTTTTCCACCTCACAACAATTAATTCAGTTTTTCGAATTTGAAAATTCTGAAATTCAAGAAGAGATATTTTGTCGGCTCTTTTGTAAGTTATTTTAGAGAATGAGTTAGAAGGTAATAAGACAGCATAGTTTTCTTTTCAAACAAAACCATTCATTTGAAGTATTCTTTAATTTCTCTAAAAGGCGATGAACTTCAAACTTGGAAAAAACTTGCTATCCTTTTCGCGCAATTTTCTCCAATACTTAGTACTCCATTCTTCTTCTCGCGGATTTTTTATGGTAAAAATGTAATTTGGTAAGTAATAACAGGCAGACAAAGCCATTAGACATTTAGTAATTTGATAAAATAAAAACATAACTTTTACGTATACAGGAAAGACTTTTCACTTTGGCAATGCAGTAAAAATAGGTCCGAAGTAGTTTGGAATTTTTAAAGTTTTTTATCATAAAATACAAGATCTTTCAAAATATTTTAAATGATTCTAAGCTAGTTCACCTTTAGGTTATCTTGTAGGAGCAAATGTTTACAAATATGATTACTCAAAGATCTCAAATTTCAACAAGAAAAAATAATGCATTATAATATCTAGATAACTTAATTTTCACTGATAATTATGATATTCTAATACCAAATTATTTTTTCCCATTTTTGTTAACGTTTCCTTTGTCCTGTTCACTTCTTATGCAACTTTTTACAAATTCTTCATTTCATTATTCCATTTCTCATTTCCCACGGTCGGTTATTTTTGTGTCTGGTGAAATTAAGTTCGTTGAAGTTACTGTCCTGGTAGGAGTATCTTTATAGATTCATTGAAAAGGAAAATCTAGATTTTTGAGCTGCGTTTTATGACTGAAGAGTTAATAGACAAACTCGAGGACAAACAAACGGTGTCGAGAAATCATTCTCTCACACAGTGACACGGAATCTGCATGATTCTAGTTTGTCTCTCTCAGCAAATCAAAACATGAGAAGAAATACTGCGTAAAATATTGTACACAAAACACTCGAAAATACACAAACAAAACCGACTTATCCTGCTCAAGTTCTTTCAATGTTTGTACGAGGTAAAATATTTCAAGGGCATAGCAGTCCTAAAAGTTAAGAATTTCGTATCAAACGACATGACACATTTCGTGTTCACTTTGCTTATAGAAAATGTCGGTTCATGTTCATGTGAATTATAAAGAAATATCATGAAAATTAATCTTGAATTAGAAGGAAATGGTTCGCAGATTTTACGCGTTGTTATCGGTGATAAACCAGTTAGCAATTGAAGGCGCCATTAGGAAACAATCGCCGAATTCTGGAATTCGCAAACAATCTATTATTTGACAAAAAGAAAACACTTCAAAATAAAGCTCAGCTCTTTGAATGTCGGGAATTAGTAGAACTTCACTGAAGGGTATAGATTCTGAAATGATCTTTCGGCAAAGGTGGCCGACGTAGAAGGGCAGATCTTTCGAACTTTTCGTCACTTCATGTTACTCGCTCACTGGGTCAAGTCTGTAATTATTTTTTTTTTCCAAAGCCTAATTTTAACCTAACAGTCATCTCCCAGGGAATACATACCTCTTGTGAAAAATAAAATCTCAAACAAAGCGACAACAGGGAGAAGTACATTTTGAGATGAAAATCTCTGACCACAGCCACAGGCGCGCGAAGTGCTTTGAAATTTGAGAGAAGTCGAAAGTGCTGTACGAGATTCCTTTACATTTTTATGAAAATAATGCTATAAGCAGTACAAGATATTCAATAAAAAGAGATATAATAATAAGCTACAAGGTAACTTTCACTAATCCCTACGAGATTTAAACTTATTCTCTAATAAACCTTAACAAAACCAAATGTCAAAGTAGCAGTAAGATGTTTGACTTCATCAAGAGCTTGGCAATTTTTCTCACTCGTATTTTCTCACGACTCCTACCTGCTTTCGTCCTGATTATCATCAATGCTAAAAAATATCCACAAATGATCATCCTGGGAAGTTCCATCCCGAGTTTTAGGCCCCAAAAAGCCTTAAAAGTGTATTTTCCAATGGATTAAAGTCTCCGGGTTTACTGTTCTCGCCACAATGCTGTTGGATTCACAAGATATTGGGTTACAATGAACCTAATTGTTTTTCTATGTTCGAGTTGATTGACATAAACGGGCTTTGACATTTACACGGCCCCCTATTTACGCACACAACCATGCTTCTGCTGTTTGGATTTCAGCTCGTATGACATTACGCCTAAAAACCTTTTAGCGTCGGCCACATAAACGATTTAACATTTATGTGTAAAGGAACTCAGCTACCCCAAAAACAAAATGGCGGCCTACTTTGTCAGACTAGGGGGGGAAGGGTCGGGGAAATGATTGAAAGATTGGTATTCGCTTAGGTGTCAAAGTGATCAATCTTTTTGAATCTTATTGACACTGAGTTTTAATCAAAAAAATATAGAGTAAAAGATTAAAAAAACTTTTTTTTCCTGGATTTTGAAATGTTGATCTGTCGCTTTCCCCGTAATTTCGTAATGGGATGTCCCGCCTAGAATCTGGTATTTTCGTGATAAATCATCAGAATTCTTTCCTTGACCTTTTGAACGCATTAAGACGTCCCGCGCACGATCCCGCGGGATCAAAACCCGAGCCCTTGAGTAAATGATGGCGTCAGTTTGGTTGTCATTGACAAAATTAGAACGCTCGACTCATTCCGCTTCTTCCAACGGCTACTTATGTCTTGTGAGGGCTTCTTCGGGGACAACATGTTACTAATACTAGTTAGGAGTGAGTAAGTCTTCAAATTAGACCGTTAGTGGATTTACGTAGAGTCTTTTAACATGGTAAATTTCGAGCTTCGATTTCGATGTACTTTTAGTCTCAGCAATCAGTCAACAGTTCTTATGAGGTAAATTGTTAAGCGCGAGACCTATCCTGACTGATAAAGTGAGGTTGATGTTACGCAGAGCTTGTAGATTGAATTATTACAGTGGTCAATCTGAAGTTCCGACACCTTGACAGACCACATGTAGGGCTTGATGAGTTTAGCACATGGGATTAGTAAAGCAGTGAACTGATGTGTCACGTGGTGGAAATCAATCATGTAGGATTGCCGCTGAAACTAGTCCTCTGAGTACAAGAAAGTAATAATGGAAGAAGGGTTATGGGATGAATAGAAAAGAAATTCCAGAAACAAACACAAAAAGGGAAATTCTAGAACACTAATTGAAGATATACAAAAAGGAATTGTATTAATGGATGAACAAATGAACGATTGAACAATTGAACAAACGAACGAATGAATGAATGAATGAATGAATGAACTAATGAAATAATGAACGAGGAGTGAATGAATACGCAAGCGATTAAGCACTTAACTCAATAAAGGGAAGACAACTAGACTCTATTGAAGAAAACTAAAAGCTTTAAGGTAGTTCCGGACCCTTGGATTTCGTTAATGAATTTTCTTTAAAATTCCCTCATTTGAAGATAATGATTAG
>JAAAQI020086003.1:0-16717 GCA_011800005.2 Stichodactyla mertensii | reverse complement strand
TCCGGCCGGGGCTTGAACCCACGACCTCCCGCACGAAAGACCGATGCTCTACCAACTGAGCTAATCGGGTGGCGGTATATCAGTAGTATATCAGTACAGGGACTGCGGAGCATATTGAAAAGTGGGGGGACTGGCATTTGAAAATTAAGCCTATTAAAGATAAGTCTATTAAGCCTAATTAAGAAAGAAAAAGAGCTATGTTTGTATTTTTGGTGCAAAAAGTGGGGGGGCCCAGCCCCCCCGGCTCTGCGGTGGCTGCAGTATATGTTGTCCATGACACTGATGAGGAAAGTGACAGTGACAATGACCTGGGGGGGGGGGGGGGGTCTCAAAAAGTCTTCGATGTGACACAAAAGTTTGAATGCAATGCAATGTAATAAATTTATTTTTGGTATCTTGTGCACTACACTAATGATAAGATCCCAACAACTTTCTATGGTTGCCTTGGAAACACAGTTTTAGAAATCAAAACAGTAGTTGGGCAAAATATAATGAGAGTTTTACTCACCTTGGATTTGTAACTCAAAACTTTGAAAGTCTTGTGTAAATTCGCGGGTTAAAGACTCGACAGCAGGCACAACATGTGTAGACTCGATCTTCTTGAATTTTGGTAAAGAATCTTGCTCGAATAGTGGATTATAGTTACTTGAAGTGCAAACTGGTCTTCTAAGTATTCTGATTTGTGATAATATAGCTGATATATGAAGACATCGGATAGAATTGGACCAGAGATCAGAAAACTTCAACAAACCACTTACGGCAGCCATATTGGACATATAGAGTGTCTGCTGTACTAATCACTGCGGGCACAGAAGAGCGCCCGGGATCGCGGAGCAGTCGAATGACTGAAAGAAAGAAAGAAAGAAAAAAAAAAGTAAAACGCCAGTACTTTTTTAATTTCAAGTGGCTAATATTGGAGGGGTGTGAGTATTTCAAATCACAGGGAGTCAACTATTGTTAAACCTTGAGATAAAAGTGGAGATAAGGATGATTTTTGAAGACACTAGTTGAATTTCCTTTTGTTTTCTGTGTAGTCGGAGATACTAGTAGATTGCTAACTGTAAAACGAAGAAGAAGAAGAAGAAAAAAAAGAAAAAAACTAGTAAAAACTACTAATAATGTTTAATTTGCTTGCATTTGCGTTTCAAGTGTCAACATTGCTTGCGTTTGCGTTTGCATTTGCTATATAATGCTTAGCCAGACAGGCCACACACGACCGTGACACGACCGTGTTTTGGGAGACTCAATCAGGTTGAATGGCGCCTTTTCCAACGTGATTGGTAGAATGAAAACAATATGCCAATTACCAGAACGGTGGCCAACAAAACAGAGGTCAGCTGATGCATTACTCAAGAAAATGCCAGGACTAAACAAACAGGCTGCAGTATTTTTGCAGTATTTTCGTTATCCCTAGTTAATCCTTTATTTTGAAACGGCCTGATATCTCTTTATAACTGTGCTACTGAGTGTAAATGGAATAAGGTAAAGCCTAACGAGAATGTTCATATATCCAACTCAATGCAATCTAAGCAGAATCTGCAGGCCTAGGGTAAACACCCAGGGGCGTAGTCAGAGTCGCGTGAACCACTGGAAACACACGGATACAAAGGTCACTGAGACTAAAGAAGGGGAAATTCCCTATTCATAAAAGTAACTGATGCAAAATAAATAATAAGTAAATTGTATAGTAGTTAAATCATGCATTGCACACGGTGTGCTAAAAAGAGCGTGGCATAACATGTTGTTACCATTGCAGATCATTTTCAGTCTATCGATCCTTTATCTTCTAACGGACCTGATAACAATATTAAAAAATGGAAAAAATTTCCAAGAAGTATATACTTATTAAGAAGACAAAATCAACCCACGACCTTATCAGAAACCCCAAACCCCTCGATAATCATATGACCAAATCTAGCGTTCACTATTGCGGAAAGAGAAAGTATGCATGTTGATCTCGCGATCTCTCTATAGGATTTTTTTGCTTCTTATAGATTTGGTACAGTTAGAAACGATATATGGCAAATTCGTATTCGTTTTTTTTTTTCGTAACCTTTGCTGTATTTACACGAAATATAATGATTCCGATCTTATACTACGGCATATATATATATGTCACATCGTGTACGCGTACGTGTTGTAACGTGCACTTACGTTTCCACCTCAAATACAAACGTGCGCGCGATACGTGTTGCTGAGTATGGCCCCTGTACGTTGATCCGTCTATCATGTATATGAGTCATGCACAGGCCTCATGCCCGCGGTATAGTTATCCCAAAGCGAATGCTCCTGACTCCTAGTCTAGAGCATTCGAAAGGGTTTCTGATATATCCTTACTTTGAAAAAAGTCTCTCCCTTTCCAGATGAAAGAAGGATTGTTTTCAGATACTAGCTGAGATAATATTTTTGCCATTTTGCCAAATAAGTCTAAGTTATATCTACATATATGATAGCAGGCCATAAAGCTCGGATCAAACCCGGCGATATTCATGAAAATCTGCAAATAAACAGTATTGATTTTGTCATATTTCTGTTTCTAGCACGTATTGTTTATGGACCTTATAACGGATTTGATGGTACACTGTTAGGAACAATGCCAAAAAGGAAGTATTTTCTGATTGGACCAAAAACCTCTGACTACTGGCCTATGGTACAGAACGTGCCTTAACGAAATAGGAAAGCGGAAACTAATCGACCCCAAAGGCTTAAGTAGTGGCTTCTTTCAGCGACTATACCATATAGGCACTGGATCACATCTTGGTCAGTCTCGTAAAACGACTCAAGGTATGTTTGCATTCATGCATATATTTGATATTTTATCTTGGACTACTACACATGTGGCTAGACTCCTTTTTGAATAATTCCTCTGGGTCTTTAATTTGAAATTTTATGCATTGCAACTCTGACTGCGGTATGCGACCAAAAGTTTAGAATGAAAAGTTACCTTTTTGACAAATTGGAACAAATAGCTATGGCGAGTAAACTAGTATAAACTGCGTCTGTGTAGGATAACAATATAAGTCCTTGTAAATGAATATTTGAACACCGTATCAAAAAACGATACTTTTCTTTGGAATCTTATGAACCGTATGCCGAACCTGCCCTCGTTTTCCAAGCGTCCTATATTTGTACACTCAATATAACATAGAAAGAAAGAAAATGGATCCTGATTCGATTTGATCGATATGAATTCTCGATAAAATTTCATGCCACTCAAGGCGGAAAAGAATTCTTTTAAGGATCAATAAGACATTTGCTTGATTGCGTCATGAACCTCTACTACCAGAATCCCTTGCACACTTTCTTTTGTTGTGTTGATTAGCACCAATAGACCTTATTCACGATAGCCGCCATGATGGTTTTCATATTGTAATGCAAATTAGCCATGAGGTCTTCCAGGGGGCAAACATTGGAAGAAAAGACTATTTTTAAAAGATCTGCTTGTCTTAGAGATTATATTTTTGTACCAAATATTGTTTCAAGCTATTAAAAAAATCTGCCTGTAGTATTGGAGCTGTTACATTTGTCCTTGGCTTGGAAAATAGAGTAAGGTCAAATTTAAAAGCCGTTTATTTTCTAAACTAGTGCCTATACCAGTCCAAATTCGAGTATTTCATTTATCCGCAAAATGTTAACATACATAATTACAGGAAAACTTTAAAATTATATCAATAAAGCAGCTGAAATCTCCAGATTTGAAGTTGTTTGCCCCCTCAGCAACCACGTGAATAATCTGCATTACAACGTGAAAACAATCATGGCGTCTATCGTGAATATAAGCTATTGTCTTACTATTCTTATGAGGAAATAGAAATTTGAATATGAAAGAAAATACGCGAAGCATTCTGGTAGTGGAGGTCAAATGACGCCCTCATGCAAACGTCCTATTGTTGGCCATACAAGATAACTCATTGTGTCTCTAACGTAATTTATTGTCGTTATCATTTATACATTTTCAGCATGATGTTCAGCCCGGTAGTGTTGGTTGTGGTTGGATTCGGTCTTCTGCTTTCCTTAGCTTCTCCAACAAACAGTGCAGCAGTCAAAGCAAAAGTTAAACTTGCTGATCCGACGAAGTACGCCGCTTGCAAGCGCAACGACTGTCCTTCATTCCGTGTTGTCAAGAAGATTGCTGATGATATCGAACTGAGGGAATACTATTCGGCTTGGTGGGCCAACAGTAAATCCCAAGGTAATGATTTTTTATTATTTGTTAGAAGCTTTGATGATGAACTGGCAATAACTGTGCGCGCAAGCCAAATCCACAAATTCATGAGAGATGGAGTTCACGGACAGAATGAGCCCCAGAAATGAAAAGAGCATCTCTATATTAGTAAGAGGTGATGTTTCAACTTTAGCTTTTGCAAATTTGTGCATAATTCACGGTATTTCTACCTCATCCATCATTCCCATTACATTACGCGTGAACATCGAAAGTTTCAAAGCAATCGCATAAAAATTGACGTTTCTGGGAGAGTTTAACGTTGCACCTTAGACGCGCTGTTTATTTCGATCCATATCGAGCCACCTAAGGGTAGTCTGGTCACGCGACCTGTTGGTGCAAAAGGCCTACAGTTGGTAACGGCTCCAAATAACGCAGATTGCAGAACAGAACACCGGATAAATTTAAATCTCCAAAAGCGTTTCACAGTAAAGCGCGGTCTTTTAATAGGGTCCACAATAGGGTTTTGAAATCCCGCCAACATTTTCACAAAATGCTGTCTACCGACCAGCCCTTTGAAGCAATCCCGATCCCGCCTTAACTTTGTTATTTTTCTCGCTGTTTTTAGCCCGTCCCAAAATTGCCTCGCCAAAATAATTCAAATCCCTTTCCTCGTTTGGTTTTGTTTGTAGTACAATACTTACCGGTCGTTTTAGAGCAGATTTTGTATCACACGGCGCGGACACGGTCAAGGCGCGGCAAGGAACTTCAATATTCTAGAAAACATCACGGTCGCGGCAAGGCACGCTTACGGCACGGACCGTGCCGCGACTTTTTCACAGTCATACGAAATCTGCTCTATTATAATAGGGACTGGTAATTATTTACTTGGGGGGTGGGGGGTGGAGGCTGGTGCATTTTGAGTTTTACTTGCATTTTGAATTTTGGTGACCCCTCCCCCTAAATTTCCCTCCTCTTTCGTGGAAGCCTAAAAAAATGCTGACCCCTACCATTAATGACCGGTCCCTAACATCAATGTGGTTTTATTTAGCTCGTAGAATCAATCGAATGATTACAACACCTGTGTACTGGCGTCTTCGTCGCTACCTTGCGCGAAACAACACACAAAAAAGAAGCATCAAAATGGGAGTGCCGGTCACTAAGCTCATTGAAACCACAAAGTCAGGGATGAAAGAATTAACAATGTCCTTCTACTTGCCGATCCTGAACCCACCTCAACCTTCCAGTGACGAGGTGTTTCTTGAGTACAAGTCTCTTAATGTCTATGTTAAGATATTCAAAGGCATACCCTTCTACACTCGGATCGGTGAGGCTCATGCACACCGTCTGGCAAATGAATTGATCACACACACAATCAATGGAACATTCTATCCACCAAGCGTAAAGTACATGACAGCTGGGTACGATGGCCCATCTGTACCTACTGCACAGAGAACCAAGGAAGTGTGGCTTATCAAAAGGCCATGAAAATGTCTTGAAGCTCAGCTATGCATAATTACTTCATGTACCCATTGTAAAATGTGCCATTGCATTTAATTTTTGCAACTCCTCTCCTACGTGGTTAAGACTCATTGTCCCTTTCCATCAAAAAATGATCAGTTTTGGAAAGACCTTTCACAATTTCCATTGTTCAATTCTAACTAAAACACTGTTGTCATTTTTGTCCTTACTTTGACGGTGGCCATAAAAGCTGAAAGCTAGGTAAAACTTGCAAAACTCGGGGTTGAAATAGCATATTTAAGAATTTCCATCCTATTTTAGCAATAGACCATTTCACAGATGCCATAGCTCAACCTTAGCCTCGTCAGCATGTAATTATTCTTTAGAATTTATTTACAGTCCGAAGTAATGAAAAGAATTCACACATCAACGAACAATTGAAATTTCACAGGTTTTAGTCAATTTGTGAAGAATACATTACATGCTGACGAGGCTGAGGTTGAGCTACAGGATCTGTGAAATGGTGTATTCCCTGGGCTTTCTTTTAATTATTTTACAATAAACTAACCCCCTTCCTGTCGACCAAGGGAGATGGAATATGGAAATCAAATGCAATGACCCAATTCAAACCAATCACCTTAATTAAGAATCTGAAGTTATTTGTAGTCTAGTGGTATCTCATTATTTGCTGTAATTCTTGTGAAATTGTAATTTTATGAATTTAATTTCAAAAGCATCTTTCTTATAAAAATACGAAAAAAACCTTAGTTATAGCCTGGATGGGGTTATAGCCCAAGAATCTTTCTTGATCGCTGTAGAAAACCTTGCCATTGCTTGTTTCAAACTGCATCAACAAGAACTTGGATATCAGCCAATCAGCTGGGAAAATGTTGAAGGAACCAGAATAAGGGATACAGTACATGATGTACAGGAAAAAAAGACATCATAATTTATCTATAAAGGTTGATGTAGTTGACCTGCTAGCTAAAAAACTCTAAAAACTTTAAAAACTCTCAAAAGAGATCAGTATGATTCTACATATGTAGTCTTTAGTTATTTTTCTTTCTGCTGTTGATGGGGTCATGTAAACTTTCATTCTTAACAGACCAGCAGTGACATTTGCATATGAGAATTTATGATTTAAACTGGAATTTATTAATAAAGAAAAAAGAAATAAATAGCAAGTTTGTCAAAGCATTATATTACTTATAAATTTAAAATTTTTCTCCTTTATCACTTTGACCTAGCTGGATGTATCCTTTATCATAATTATAGGAAAATAGATTAATATGCTTTGTCCTTTCTAAAAATGCTTTCAAACAATTTTTTTGAATCTAAAGAAATATCAAAAGAATGTCAAAAAAAATCTATTTACTACACTGTGTGTGTCAGAAACTTGTCAATTACATAATTACAGAGCCATAATTCCACTTTTACCCACATGTACTTATGGTACATGAGGAGATTACTGATTACAGAGCAGCTCTTTTGATTTCATACATTTGTATGGCAATCCGATAACGATGTCCAACCCTTTTCATGTATACCATATGATGACTAGGGGTCAATTGGTAAATTACATGTAGGCCATATCTGATTGTGCAGTATATTGAAACTGTGTGATATCTTTAGTACACAGCACATCAATCACTGGGTGTCCTTTGGCCTTCCTTTTGGTTGTTTTGTGCATCAGATTTTAAATCTTTGAACCCAAGTTTGCCTAAATCTTCTACAGCCATCAATTCTCTGTAACAAAATGCACAATAATAAAATATAATTTATTAATATGAATATGTGGACCGCATAGCACTATGAAATACATGGACTAGAAATGATGGAAAGTTATAGTGCTTAGAAAGGAGGTTATTCCGGGCAAAAACCCTTGGAAGTTAATTTGGAAAAACTAATTTCCAACCTTGCTGGGATTCGAACCCATGACCTTCAGATTTGTACCACCGACACTCTACCAGCTGAGCTACAGGTGGGGGTGAAATAGATTAATTAATTTTTCTGAATTTATTTTAAGTCTGGCTAGTTGTAATGCAACCAAGATTGGGAATTCCATCCTCCCCATGTGAGAGGCGCAGCAGAGGACAATAGTATTTTCAGTGATCATGTAATGCCTAATGCACCTATTGAAGTAAAAACCGGGGGGGAGGGGGCAGGAAATTGACCAAAAACTACAAATTTTTGTCAAAATTCCTAGGGTGGTGAAACAAAACACAGATCAAGTGAATACAAATATCCCACCTCTGAGGAGAACATTTACATGTTTGTAAGTTGTCGACTGCCAGTTGCGAAAATCACATGTAATTCATGTTCGCTTGGAAGCTGGCCCGATCAAATGCCTTAACCCTCTTACCCACAAAATGATCAAATACCTGACTGAGGGAAACCCCCTAACACTTTCAAATCCCCATCTTTTGCCCCCACTCCCCTCCCCTGGGGATTAACTTTGATAGTTGCAGAAACTGAGTTTTTAAAATAACACTTTTCTTACTTTTTCATTCTACATTCCAGGTATTCCTTGGACTCTTGCCTGCACTTATGATTATCACTGTTGTTATTCTTCAGACAACTCATGTATTTCATCATAAACTGTTTACATTCGCCTGTGGTGGGACCAGATTTGTTTAATGAGTCAATCATCATGACAGACTGAACAACAAATAAACCAGCTCAATTTCCAACAAAGTTCAAATTTTCTATGGGGCAAAGCAATAAGATTTTACTCACCTGAGAATCAAGTAATATTGTTGTGTAAAAACATTTTAGTTATTTTTTTGCCCTCAAATTTTAAAAAATTTCAAGCTATTAAAATATTTTAATATCAAAATTTTAAGAATACCAGGAAACTTACCATCGTGGTCAAGAGGAAAGCTCCCTTTATCAGGAGGCTTTGCATTGAAGATCTTTCTTCCACCGGTATTCATAGAAAACAGCTTATTTTGAACACTATACAATGTACTTCGATCAAACTTATTCAAAGTTGGCCGCCATATTTGTTGTCATCCAAATCGATAGTCAGGCATTATGGGATATGTCCAGGAATGAACCAATCACAATAAGTGTTAGAAATAAAAGTTGTTTCTTAGACGTAATCTGATTGGATAATGTCTTCTGGGTTATGTCTGGAGTCAAGTCACATGCATTCAAAATGGCCGAAGTAAAAGTCAAAAGTGGAAGTTTATGAGTTGAGAAAACTTTGTTTCTAATCTTGCTGGTTGAAGAAACCACAATGAACCTGAGCCACACTAGGTCAGCCGGTAATGGCCTACTGTATGTTGGATTTAACCAGGATCAAGGTCAGTTATTTTGATAGAAATTTAGGAGTTTTAACGACAAGTAAAGCTTACAGATAATTAAGCTTAAGTACTTGAAGTGTCGTCAAATATGAGTTTAATTATTATGATATCAATATATAAAGTAGAACAGAGAAGTTAACAAGTTGTTGTCATTAGGTATTGTGTCTTCTATTGATATCATTTTGCCTTATTTAGGCTGCTTTGCCTGCGCAATGGAGAATGGCTTTCGGATTTACAACTGTGATCCCTTGAAGGAGAAAGAACGTCAAGGTATTTAATCATAACGTACATGTAGGAGCTTATAAACTATTGGTTGTTTGCAACCATTCCCTTGAGGATCAAAAGACAAAGCTATGGCGGCAGACAAAAGGATCTAATGAGATAAACTACATGTGTAGAGTCATTATCCATTTGTCTCTGCTGGTGGAGCATAAGTCACTGGTGTGGGAGGCAGTGGGTGTAAATCCCAGCCAGACCAACCCACTCAATCACGTTTTTGTGCCCTTCAAGCAAAAATTGGGGAAGCTCTACAATTAGTGGAGTTTGAAAGTCTTGTAGGCTCTTTCATTCATCTTAGAAGTCATTTCTGATAGCGTAAAGTAAAGCCTAGTTCACAGTATTGTCATCACAGTCATAGTCATAGCAACAACAAATGTACACATGCACAGTACCATGCTCCAGATGTGTCAGTAATATCTTCGTTAAGTGGAATAGCCACAGTCTTTCATCTTGTGCCACCATTTTTACTTTTGCCACGATTTCCAACACTTCTGCTGAACCAAATGTATGAATTCTCGTGTTTGAACAGCCTTTCTTATGATTATGACTGTGATGCACAATTCACACATACAAAATATATTACATGGGCGCATGGAGATACGAATTTTATCTTCTCGTGTTGATGATATCTCTCACGAGTGAGTGCAGCAAACGAGTGAGAGATATTCAACACGAGAAGATAAAATTTGTATCTCCAAGCGACCATGTAATGTTCTGTTTATTTTATAAATATCGATGAAATATCCAGGATCAGGGAAGAGCTTTAAGGCCATTTGTGATTGGTTAATACAAGGGTAGTCATGTCAACAGTGATATCTTCACATGTGAAGGATAAAAATGATATCTTTACTGTGTACGGAGTTTTAGAAACAGGAGAAATCCTGGTATTTCATCGATATCTATAGAATAATACGAGCTTCTTCTTCCATAATATCTCGCTCCTTCCAGTGAATTGTGTGTTTAAAATATTCAGGTGCGAGGATTAAGATGTGTGTTTTCTAAATGACAAATTACAAATCGGAGTCTCATTTTCGAAGTTTTATGCTACTAATTTTTATTTTTCATAATTAAATCTTCCAAAATAATATTGCCCCTTTTGACAAGATCGAACGACACGCTATAGCTATATCTGTATGTATTTGGGCTCCCTTTGGTTTGATGTAAACCGCTGACCTACAATATTGAGGAATTTTTGCCCTCCATCCTTGCCCGTGTCATAGCATCACCCGTTTTTGTCAAGTCATCCACCATTTTTTCCTTTTTTTGAGAAAGAAAGCTCCTTTTTACACGTGAATTTGAAGTTGTCACGAAGATGCCAGGCCCAGAAGAACCTATATCAACAGTTGTTGTTCATCCTATAGTTTTGTTAAGTGTTGTAGATCATTTTAATCGCATGGGAAAGGTAGGCAGTCAAAAACGTGTTGTTGGAGTCCTGTTGGGTTCACGAAGAAAAGGAGTTCTGGACGTGTCAAACAGTTTTGCCGGTAGGGTTTGAATCTCTAATGTTATAATAGTATTACTTTTCTTTCTTTTCTAGTTATAAATAAGAAATCTCTTACATTACTCAGCAGCTAGAGTATACTTTAATAATCACTCTAGAGAACCAGGCACTCTTAGTTCATAATATTCCAAGGCAAGAGAATTATTTTCTCAAATTAAGACCTTGGATATTGAAACAAGCTACTGTATAATAGGAATTTAAGTTCGTAATTCTTATTTTAAAAGAGAGCTCCTAAATCAAGCAATTCCATGCTTGTCTGGGGACATTGATCATTGAAACAAGAAAATTCACTAAATGTAAGAAAATCACTTTAAGAGTTAGAGGTAGTAAACGTAACTAATAATTAAAGCAGATTTCATTTGACTGTACAAAGCTTGCGGCATGATCAGTGCCATTAGTGTGCCTTGCCACAACAACCCCTTGCTGTGCCAAGCTTTTCCCAGTCATAAGAAATCTGCTTTAGGGCCAAGTCGCATTACAGTCCAAATTTTAGATTCACAGATGAAGTTGTTTTCACAACATCTAATTTTTTCCCGGAAATCTAAATTTTTTGTTATCCAATTTACAGTCGCATTATACAAATGGATTAAGAAAGTGCTTTGAGCAGTGGTGTTATATTTCAGTTCAACTTCCTGCCAATTTAAAAATTATAAACATTGAACTTCCTGCCAAAGTGCACTAGTAGAAGCGACAATAATGATGAATCCCGAACATGAGTCAGTGAGTCCATGTTACAGTTCAGTGGTGCCTTGATACTGTAAATAAGAATTGTAGTAATTGTAGTATCCTCCCTGAAAGTAATATCCGCCTTGACCATCCGTGGTGATCAAAGACATGAGGCAAAGAGAAAGGTCAAGTAGCCTTGCTATTTTATACAGATCAAGCGATCTGTTAACTGTTAACATGACATGATCTGTCATTGCCAGATTTGGTTTCTCTTGTTCTTACAAAATCTTTTCGAATTGGCCTGCCCTACCCAAGCACTACGGCATTTTGAAGTTTTTGCTAGTTTACAAAATTTTGGCGATTTGGAAAATTTAGAGTCGCATTATGAAAGGCCTGTTTTTGACAGATATTGAGGGGATTATTGACACATTTTGATAAAAAACCACTGCAATGCGACTTGGCCCTTATTGACAAACTGAAGTGTGGTCATCCCCTGAAGGCAGGAGAACTCTCTCTCAATTACCTATGTTTCATCAAGTTGTACATAAATACTGAGACATATTACTCCTTTACCTTGTACTTTGAGGAGTTGTAACTCAGTTGTTTTTAAAGCAATCAGCATGCAATCCTAGTAAAGAGAGGTAATAGACCTTTCCCAAATTTGCTTCATTGATCAAGAAACAATGGTTTCAATTTGAGGCTGGACTTGATATTATCATACATTTTGCTGTAACATATCAAGTCCAACCTTGAGTTGGAACCATTGTTTCATGGCCAATGAGGTGAATTCAGGAAAGGTCTATTCCATGACTTTGGAGCAGCATTATGACAAGATTCGTATGCTTCATAGTTTATACTCATTTATTGACTAAGTGTGAGGTACGAAAAGGGGAATACTGGTCTATTTGGGAACATTACAACGTTGCTGTGTTTCAATGCAGCTACTAACTTTGTAATCTTGTGTGAATAGTTCCTTTTGATGAAGATGAACGTGACCCCAATGTCTGGTTTCTTGACCATGATTACCTTGAAAACATGTATGCAATGTTTAAAAAAGTAAATGGTAAGTTTGGTATAGACTGTTTCAATTTGTAAAAAGTCATAGTATGGGACGTCATCACCATTTAGAATTAACAACTTCTTAACAACTTCTTCAAATGCTTGAAGTGACTATCTTTTACTGAGTACAATACATGTCTATTATTAACCAAGCATGTGAGCCATACTGTAAGTTATGGACCAAGGTGTTTTCTCTGCCTTATGGCCGAAGCACGTAGCATGTGGGCTGTAAAAAGTGGAAAGGACTAGGTTCCATAATGTATGTACAGACTGAGCAAAATAGGTTAATAAGATTTTTATTATATGGTATGCTAAGGTGAACAAAAAAATAACAATGGTGGTCCATACCATTGGTAATGGACCACAAATTGGCCGATGGGAGTGTTTAAAATTACCTTGCCATACAATAAATGGAAGTTATTACATGAAGAGTGGCTGGATATTTTTACAAAAGAGTAAGATATTTATATGGTGCCTGTATTTCTTAACTTTTTATGTATAAGTGCATAATACAACAGACTAGCTGGTAGGCTACAAAATGTTTTATCAAACATCACTTCACTCTTCCTAGTAATGAACAATTATCTATTAATCATTTGTCTTCCAGCTCGTGAAAGAATAGTGGGATGGTATCATACAGGACCAAAGCTAAATAGCAATGATATTAAGATCAATGAACTTGTTAAAAGATATTGTGCTAACTCTGTAAGTATTCCTTATTTATTGTAACTGGGCATGAATCATTCACTACTGTATTTTTGCTATGTCAAACCTGTTTACAAAATTAAATTGTTGAAGTACATAGGATTTGGGGTGATAGTTGATAGTCAGTACTTTATGTACATGATTGTAAAAACCTGAGAGACAACTAGTACATGTAGTTAACAGTGCTAGAAATTCACTGATTTGCCCCTAGCCATCACATACCTTGTGTGACAGTCACCAAAATTTCAGATATTGTTTATATCTGATTGTCATACGAATGTACAAACATTTGAACAAATTATCAACTTGATTTGTTTATTTGGCTCTCTAAACAAAGATCTTGTTATTTAACCCTGACTTAAAATGTCCTTGCTGTTTTTAAGGAGAAAAAATAAAGCATGTTGATAATTTGTTCAAAAGTTGGTATGTTTGTATGGCATTCAGACAACATTGTCTGAACTTTTTGGTGACTGCAACACAACATATACCATAAGATGGCTTGGGGGAAATTAGTGACTTGATTTTTCTGTTGTTACAAATCACTGTAATTTTGTTATTGTTCAGTGTTATCTAACTCTGGTATATGATTGTAGGTTTTAGTGATTATTGATGCCAAACCACGAGATCTTGGTTTACCAACAGATGCATATGTTGCTGTTGAGGAAGTTCATGATGTAAGTATGTATAACTGGTCACACATAAACACTCCACTTGTTTGGTATTAAGAATTCGTGGTCTACTGTTCTAGACAGCTGTTCCAACAGGCCCACAAACTTGAGGAATGTTCAGGGCTGGCCTATGTTCAGGGGATCCCCAGGGACAAGGGGATGAGAGGACACAGTTGGCACTGGGGACAAAGGGATACACAAGGGATGTCCAGGCATGGTGGAGATAGTCATTTGGGGACAGAGGATAGTATAGGCCAGTGCTGGACACATGGGACAAGCCTCACATACAATTGTTACATATTTGATTTACTGGTATAAAAGGGAGTTAAAAAGGGGGTTGGGTCTCAATTGTTCAGCTGGTAAACAAAAGTGGGCCGAGAGAAAATGAGCACTAGTCAAGGGTGGTTATCAATTTTTGTGCCAGTGTTTAAGGGTGGGCCACGTTAAATCAACACTAAAAAAGGGGTGGGCCACTTAAATAACCTCCTTCATTAATTTTATTTTACCAGCTCGCCCCACCCCCTTGTTTATGTTATGACCAGTCCCTTTTATTGCATTAAAAAAACTATATCTTTCGAACTAAATTTTCTTTTTTCTTTTTCATAGGATGGAACCCCAACTACAAGAACATTTGAGCACATTCCAAGTGAAATAGGTGCTGAAGAGGCAGAGGAAGTAGGAGTAGAACATCTTCTCAGGTACTGTGAATTTTGCTGAAGATATATTAAATTTTTTTAAGTTTGAATAATATATTTTTGTGGGGACAAAATTTTGATATTGACCTCTTTTCTTACATTTGTTCACTGGTCAAACACAAAGCATTCCATTGAAGGTGCGAGGTACAAATTTGAAAAATCCTTTAAATTTACCAGCCTTGATTGAATTCTTTGTGTTTTACCAGCCTTGATTGAATTCTTTGTGTTTGACTAGTGAACTGGTGTGTGGAAAGTGGTTGATTACAAATTTCAGTAGATTTTAATGCCCATTTCATCATCCCAAATCCTGCATTCTGATTGGCAGTGATAGCCCACTAGTAGAAGAGAAGAACAAATCAAAGCAATGGGTTTGTCTTATGTTTTATTGAGCTTTTATTTATTTTCTTTCACTTTTCTCTCACATTTTTAGGGACATCAAAAACCTGACTGCAGGTACTCTGTCTCAACGCATCACAAACCAGCTGAACTCACTCAAGGGTCTCCATGCTCGTCTCTGTGACATAAGGGATTATCTTGAAAAAGTTGCTACTGGCAGTCTTCCAGTCAATCATACTATTATCTATGAATTACAGGATGTTTTCAACTTATTGCCTAACTTGAATATTGAAGAATTCTTCAAATCTGTGACAGTTGTTACAAATGACCAAATGATGGTTGTTTATGTGGCATCACTCATGCGTGCTATTATTGCCTTACATAATTTAATTAGTAATAAAGTTACAAATAGAGATGCTGAGAAGGATGAAGCAAACAAAAAGGATGAGAAGAGCAAAGAGAAAGAAAAAGAAAAAGAGAAAGAAAAAGACAAGGATACCAAAGAAAAAGAATCCAAAGGCAAAGAAAAAGAAAGAGATGGCTCTGCCAGTAGCAAAAAATAAAAACTCGCTACAGAAGGATTTTCATTATTATATGCTACTTGATTTGCATTAATTTTGTCAAATATTTGTGTACAGCCCTTATCTTTATGTGCTGGTTTGATGAAATTAATTTAATTGACATCCACTTGTCACAGAGTTTTGCATAGTAAAGCTTGCAGGGTAATTTCTGTAATCATACTAATAATGACTAATCTATTGCTTAAGGACAACATCTGTCTCTTCAAGGTAGGGACTCCTAAAACAACCGTTTGCAGAAAGAGAGTCAATAAATCATCATGGAAGTGTTGTACAAAAGTTCTAGGACTAAGGTTTTGGATGTTGTTAGTAGAACCAGCAAGTAACTATTTAGATTTTTTAAGGGCACAAGGGGGCCAGTGTACCCTGCAAGCAGAATCTCCTTTTACCTCCTCTATGAGATTCTGCTCACAAGGTAGGGCTGGTGGAATTTGGGGGACAAATATCAGTGGCTATGCCCAAAAAACTATATGTACAAGGGGGGTAAGGTAAAAATTTAAAAAAGAGAGGGGAATCATGCAAATATTTATAGACAGACTCTGGAAATCATCAGCATCCCCCACTCCACTCTACACACACACACCTCAACATTCCCATAAAAAATACGCAGTCAATGACTGCATGTGGCTACTGCTGTTGGGTTTTGTAAAAAACAGTTAAGACATGAAAAAGGCATTATGGTGATTGACATGATTATCGAAAGCACTGGTAATATATTTGTAAACCAACTCTTACTCTTCGAGTTACTAGTTTTGAACGCAATCGAGAATGTCTGACTTTGTAAACATTGAGGTATTTTAGATCAACTCGAGTAGTTATACATTCATTCAAAGTAAAGACATTGGGACATTTGGAACTAGGCACAGCTTGATTTTTGACCCATTCCTGGTTCTATATGCCTCCCGGGGAAGTTAATTATGCATGAGTCAATGTAAACCCCGACCCCACCCCACCCCGAGACAAGGTGGGGATTTGTAAAAAATATGTTCTCAAATGATGACAAATTCCCCTGACCCTGGGGCTTATCTGTAGCTACCAACCCCCCCCACAGAGACACACACACACACACCACCACCTGGGAACAAAAAAATATATTATATACCAAGTGTCAAAGTTCAAAATTTGACTAAACAAAGGCATGAACTATTTATTTCTTAATCATTTGACAATATATCATTTGGCTTCATGTATGGCATGTCACTCTGAAAGAGAAGGAAAATCAATCATTACAACAAAGTTCTTTGACCACAGGTAACAGTCTGTGTAATATTATCAGGATGAAGATAAAAATATTAGCACACA
>JAAAQI020085892.1:0-16721 GCA_011800005.2 Stichodactyla mertensii | reverse complement strand
AGAAATGGAGAAAGAAAGAGAGAAAGAAATGGAGAAAGAAAGAGAGAAAGAAATGGAGAAAGAAAGAGAGAAAGAAATGGAGAAAGAAAGAGAGAAAGAAATGGAGAAAGAAAGAGAGAAAGAAAGAAAGAGAGAAAGAAAGAATGAATGAATGAGAGAGAGAGAGGAGAGGGGTGGGGGGAATGGAAGAATACCTGGGTCCAAATATCAAAAGTAAAAAGTACTCCTGTGGAGCATAGGTAGCCCAAGCAATGCATAATTACGCATATTAATGAGCTAAATTTCAAAATTATATTACATGATGGTTAAAGCGTTCTGAAAGTTCTGGAAAATATGTCAGGAAAAAATTTTCTTCAAGAAAGTCTTTAGAGTAGTCTAGGACTTCATAAACCCACTCCCGAGGCTCTATTTTTAGAGAAAATGACGTTTGAATTTTTGGTTCAAATTGGCCGTTGTAGCCCGTTGTAGAAAAAGCTATAGGTAGGCAACTTCGGCTCCAAAATTCCTCAAGTTTTCGACTTTAACGGCTTCTCCTGGATTCCATATTAAAGATATCCAAAATCTAATAACGCAGACCTAAAGTTAATCTATTCCTCTATCTACCACCTAAGTTTCATATTTATTTGAAAACTTTTTCTATCATAATTTTTAAAAATAAAACTACAAATAGACATCCGACGAGGCTCGTTTTTCGTCCTTGCTACCTAACTCCCAAGGTCACCGGAAGAGACGTCACGAATCAAACCCCGAACTGGCAAATTTGTTTATTTTCGCTGCAAAAATCACCTGCGACTAAAAACCTGAATGTATCCTAAAGGTATATCATTCTTACATTTTGTAGAATGGCATCGACAATTTGGAGCACACGTGAGTTTCTCAAAGATATTTCATTCAATAAACATAGTCATTTTGATATTAGTAAATGACTTTGATTTTTTCACTTTTAAAAATAGAATATTTCAGTCAGCTTTTTCGACGACATTTCTGTAGTTCCAAGACTAAAAAAGAATAGTCACTTGTCCCAGTTTTATTAAAGATTAATTTATAAATTGTAGCCTTTGCAAAGCCATAATATTCTTGAGCCATTGCATCCACCGGTACAAACAGTAAGAAGCCTCTTACAAAAAAATCCGGAAAAAACGTATTATGGAAAATAATAAACTTCACCTCACAGTGTTTTCTCGTCATAATTATCAGAACTATCATAACTGCCCCAGTGAAGTAGAGCAGCGCAAATGAACAAATTTGCCAGTTCTGGGTTTGATTCGTGACGTCTCTTTCGGTGACCTTGGGGGTTAGGTAGCAAGGTCGAAAAACGAGCCTCGTCGGATGTCTATTTGTAGTTTTATTTTTAAAAATTATGATAGAAAAAGTTTCAAATAAATATGAAACTTAGATGGTAGATAGAGGAATAGATTAACTTTAGGTCTGCGTTATTAGATTTTGGATATCTTTAATATGGAATCCAGGAGAAGCCGTTAAAGTCGAAAATTTGAGAAATTTTGGAGCCGAAGTTGCCTACATATAGCTTTTTCTACAACGGGTTACAACGGCCAATTTTTCCTGACATTATATTTTCGAGAACTTTCAGAACGCTTTAACGATCAAGTAATATAATTTTGAAATTTAGCTCATTAATATGCGTAATTATGCATTGCTTAGGCTACCTATGCTGTGGAGGCTTTTCTTCGTGACAGGAATTATTGTAAAGAATCCTAATTTTACCCTTGCGGTAGATAAATTGTATATAACATTCTTGATATCGCTTTAGCTAATTTTCCAAGTCAGTTTTCCCGAAAATATGTCACAACCTAATTGACAGGTAAATCAGTTCTAAAACATCACAACTTACTTATTGGTGAGGAATTCGTAGAAGTTGCCGGTGAGGTACTTGTAGGAGTTGATGCTGAAATATTAATGAACATCCTTTTTAATGTAATTATGCCGTATGAAAATCTTCGTGTTTTCTGACTTCAATCTTGGACAAAACCGGTTGGGAATCCTAGAATTGTACCGGTGGATGCCATTCAAGCGAGACTCTGCTCAACCCATCTCCCTTCCCCTCCCCTTTCAATGTTGACTTTGGTTGCTGAACACCATGATAAATCCTCTGGGACCAACATTGAGACGGGGATAGGGAGGAATGATGTTTGGAAAGAGAAAAGGGTCACAGCAAAAATGGAAAATGTCCCAACAGTTTTATCCTAAGATTGTCTATGGCAAGAATGAATGAATGAATGGATGGATGGATGGATGAATGAATGAATAAACTTAATATAAAACCTTCTTTATTGCGCAGAATCATGATAGCCAGGGGGAAATTACTAGGGGAGTCCATGTTCCATATTGTATCGTGCCGCATCAGTTTGCTAACTAAGATAAAAATATATATATCGCGATTTGACTGATTCACATGCGTGACGTCATTTTGTGAGGTGAATCAAAGCCGTCGTCTGCGTCCTTGGTCAGTTTTTTACGTGAGAATCTTTAAAAAACTTTTTAATATTATCAATTATTTATTCGTTAAATAAGATGCGATACGAGTGCTAATACGATTTCTAAAACTGAGAGACAGGACTTCCATCACTAAGATGTATGCGCCGTGCATGGCTGCCACGAAATTTATTGTACGTTTTATATTTCGATTTTACTTTAGTTTTATCATTATTTTAAACCCCAATTCTTACTTAGAATCTTTATAATCATTTTGTCTACTTGGTATGGTGGATATGGGATCATTTCGCAACTTTTTGGCTCAGAAATTCTGCAATCTTACTGCAGCTACGTATGACTTTGCTGGATTTCGATACACCTCTCTCAAGCCTTCCTGAAAATCTATCACATTTGTTTCCAATGGTTCATCCGTTTCCACTACTATCAATCATTCTATCTATAGACACTGTAGAGCTGGGAAACAGCAGGAGCGCCATCTCCGAAAAAGAAACCTTATTCCTGTCATCGGAACTGCCTCATTAAATATTCAAAATGACACCTATCGCCATCAAAGGAATGTTCATAAAAGTAATAAACTTCTTAGGCTGTAACTAACGGCATATTTTACGTATGACGCTGCTGTGCTAAGACAAAAGAAATAGAAAATGTCTCAACAATTTTGTCCAAAATTATAAGTCATAAGTTTACGATACAGGCTTCGTTGGAGTAAATCAGAAAATAGACCGGCGAAATACAGTGATTTCCCTCTGCTGACGGGGAATTAAAACGAAGGGAATAGTAGGTAAATATCACCGCAATTCCCAGTTCGTGCTCGGGCTGGGGTACATAGACTTATGCATAGCTAGTATAGCTGAGGGTATCTTTAACCTACCTTTTTGTTTAACGGTCAGCTTTACCGATTTCTTTTGCCGATATGTATCATCAGAATGCTCACGTATTGAGACCCTGTATTGATTCGTGTCGCTTAGACTTAAGTTTGTTATTACAAACCAAGCTTGACCTATGGCGAGATTACCATTGAAGAAGACTCGATGTTTATATCTTGCTGCTATTATCTTATCCAAGGCATAGCTGCAGATCACAACACTTTTTTCTTCCTTATATATTACTGTTATTAGTTTTGGATAAGGATAGTTCCGACCACCATCAATACCAAACTTGACACCCAAAATACGGCTGCCATTAGTGGTGTTAAACATGAAGATGGCGTTTTGTCCAACAGTTCCTTGGATTTCGATAGAACTTGATATTTTACCGACGACTGGAGATGGAAAAGTGACAGATATGTTGGAATATCATACTTGCTAGAGACAGGTGAATAAACAATGAATCCATTGTAGTCTATAACGCTTACCTTGATTAAAATATGTAATTGTTAGAATACATAAAGCAGCAAAATTTCCGAGATTGTACCTATACGTTATGTGCACTGGGTTCATTGAATTCATGGTTGGTTTGAAGCAGTGAAACCCATCAGTTTCTAATACAAACTAAATGTTCTTGCTATAAACACTAGCTTGACTCAGCAGGAGGCTCTTCTACAGAATATTTTGGTTTAGTTTTGTATAGCCAGTAGTGCGTTATCATGTCACACATTATGTTTGCGACAGACATTCATTTGACAGTCTACCAAGCTATTTTAAGACCCGAGGTCACTGCTGATTCTACGTAGGAATATACTGAAAATCATGCTTTTCAGTAGAGCTTTGTGTCTAGGTGTTATCCAAGTCCTAATGGTTGTTTGTTTGGCTTAGAATCTCTAGTAGAATTCACAGAAACCAAAGATGTTTGCACAAATGCCTGGATAGCATGTCTTAAGCTACAGATGTTTAACTTAATTGAGAGGTATCAAAACGTTACAATACTATAAAGCTAGAATCAAACTCAAAGATGTTTTTGTTTGTCCTGTTCTGTTTTGTTTTGTTTTGTTTCTTTGTTTGTTGTTGTTGTTGTTGTTGTTTGTTCGTTTTTTTGTTTGTTTTTTGTTTTTGTTTTCGATGTTTAGACAAATATATAGGTGACGTTACCTAATTCAAATAATGAAAGTATTCTAAAGGTTGACCTTTCAGTATTAAGCAAACAGGGTTTTTTCCCTAACAGTTGTAGGTTGATCAAAATGACACTTTTATAGTCATGACTGAACGTTTAAGATGCGATGGCAGCAAAAATAAAAAACTGCAATATCGAAAATTCAGGCGTGGCAAGGCGCGAAAAATCGAATTCGCTCTCTCTTTAGCTCCCAGGAAGATATCAATCACTCTGTGCTTTGTTTTCGAAAAATATTATTTTGTTTTCCAAAAAATCGTCGGTGAAGGATTTCAACGGGATCCGCAGGAGAAAGACGCTGAAACGGGCTAAAATTGCCAAACTTAATAGAGGAACCAAATATTACTTGAAGATTCTGCTTGTTCTACGCCTTTAACGGTCTTCAAGGAATAATTGTGTGACGTGATTAATTTGTTTATTCATTTAAAGGGGGAAAATACAATTCTAAATTGTAGTGTTATTAACAGTCATCAGGAAATAATGAATATAAACTATACGAACTACGTACACAATGATTTCCTTTAGTAAGCATTTAGAGCGAGTTTTTTAGCCGTCACGTGATATTTTTTGTAGTCTAAATATCTTTTGCGTTTTGTAAACACGCAGCCAATGTCATTAGCATTGCCCACCGAAAAAAAAGACATTTAGAATAAAATAATTGTCACGTGATTTGTTTATTAGTTTAAAGGGTTAAAAATCCAAATTCAAACTGTAGAGTTATTAGGAAGGGAATAATAAATATAAACTTTACGTAAGCAATGATTTCCTTTATAGCGTTTGAATTGAATTTGCAGAGGTATCACGTAATGTTCCTCCAGTCTAAATGCCTATTTTCGTTGGACAACGTTCATGACGTTGGCTGTATTTTGAATCCATAAAATTTCATTCAAATCCTTTGTCAAACGTCGAACTTCACATGAGCCGAACTCATTGAAAACAATGGAAGGCGGTCCTTTTTTATGTAACTAGACGCTCTAAGAGCGTATACTGGGCTACCTATGGTTTTCCGTCACGCTTTCCTGTCCTACACGTGACTTTTGTCACGTCTTAGTCTGAGCGGCACGTGTACAGCGCGTGATCGTAGATTTTCGTTTTGTGTTTTGGTAGCGAAAAACTACTGTTGTTCTTTAGACTACAGTAATAATATTTCTGGAATTCATACTTCAAAAAAAATGGCATTTTTTAAAATGAAATATTGGATAGTTTGAGTTTTCTGTGGTGATAAAATTACGCTGGTTGAGAAACCTTGCATCGCTCATTCCGTACCACCATCTTGAGAACATTGGATAATACGCTTAGAACACGGTTTCATCGGCGAAGAAGCTGTTAGTATTTGTCTACTTTGCAGCCTTCATTTAGCCTGTAGGACCGGTTAACGGCCCTAAATCTTCCTTCGAACAGGTAGCGTATCTCGTTCTTTGCTATTTTATCGATTTATCATGTAAATTCCGTAATAAATGATCATGTCTAAGCGAACTTTAATCGCGTTATATTTTATTGTCTTTCCCCGTCGAAATGTACATGCTAATGACCTTCCGATATAACTCTTCTTCCAAAGAAGTATTGCTAATTCTCTCTATTTTAGTTAGTTGTTTTTTCATGTAAACCTGGTAATAATTTATCTCATTTCTAAAGTACTTTCGAATTGCGATGTGTTGAGCTCTCAAAATACTTCTGAGTTCTGTGTTTGAATGCTTTTGAACATCTGATATTTCAATATCTATCAACTATGTTATGTCCTATTCTAGAGATCTTCGGATTTTTCTAGACCTTGTGAGAGTTTCATGTCTTTATCCATTTAAGCTTCAAATAAGTAAATCAAAGGTATAAACTCAGCTGCAATTTTATTGATACTCGCCGCGTAAAGTCATTCTTTGGTTAGAAACGGCTAGTAATTTTCCTCTACTAAAGTCTGGTTAAAAATATACTAGTACTTTCTGTAAGAAAAACTATACCCTCGAATCCACATGAAAATATAATCTCGAAATTTGTTTTCACTATTTTACAATATTTTATGAGCCTTCGATTCCTGTTTGCCAGCGGCTATCAAATGAGAGCACGCGTGGTTTCCCTGTATCTCACGTGACCAACCATACCATTACGTTTGCATCAACTGTAATTGAAATATCGATTGACATCTGCATCAGTTGCAGCATTCCCCTGCATTCGGGAACCCTGTAACTTACTTGGTCTGCAGAGTCCTGAGTACCGATTGCGCAACTTTTCGATTTTGCTGCACAAGAGAAAAAAAAAAACAAGACTCTGCGCGCAGGGTAGACTGGACTGCCCTTGGCTGTTCAAGGCTGTGCTAAGAAGCTGATTAGCCTAGATTCCAAACGTTCGGGTTTTGCATTAACACAAATATTCTCAAATGCTTGCTGTATGGATTTTGTTTTTAAAGGCACAGAAAACCCTCTCTAAAATAAGACCCGTTTTATAACAAACGCGGAATGACTGATTCCGCATTTTATGAAACTCCGACTGACTGAGTGCGTATTTTATAAAACGCGGACTGACTGAGTCCGTGTTTTTCGGATCCAGTCCAGTCCAGTCAACTTTTAGTCCCGCATGCCGTAATAATTATGCAGGCGACCTGAAGTTGCGTGGATTTGTGAATGACTAAGCTGTTTTGAAGAATCCTTGAATATACTTGAAAGAAAACGCTCATTCAGCCTTAAGAAAACTCAATCCTTTGAAAATCTTCATCTCGACGTGTTTTTTTGATTTTCATCTACATCTTGTATGAGTCCCTGGCTATAATATGGAAAATTTTGGCTGATAATGTGTAGAAAACTAGACTTGTCTGAAGCCACCATTAATGGCTGACTACGAAGAATACATCAGTGTAAGTTTTATGTCTTATTATGTCACTTTTGTCTTTGAAAATGTCTTAAATAAAGGACCCAGAAAACCATGTTATACTTGTAGTATCTTTTTGGTATTGTTTATTTTCGATCTAAGCATAAATGAGTTGGATTTCTAGTGACTTAAAAGCTAGCTAAGTGAAATCGTAAACAGTTTATCTTCTTGTAGACATGCATTACATTTTCTAGAGTTCTAAAATCGTAAAATAATGACATAAGAAAATTATATCTTGTGTTTGTACGGCTTCTAGTGTCTTTTGATATTGTTTATTTTTCGATCTAAGCGTAATTGAGTTTGATTTCTAGTGACTTCAAATTTCACTCAGTTAAATCGGCAGACACTATACATCTTGTAGCTAGCTTGGTTTGAATTTTGGCTCAAAGATAATGCCTTAAGAAATTCTATCTTATATCTTTACGGCTATTAGCAACTTCAGAAGATTTGAAGTCCTTGAAATATCCCATGTGTTAACTTAAAACTCATATTTGCTTCGATGCTTCTCAGCTATTCGTCCTCCAAGTCAACTTGTTTTGAGCAAAAGCCATATATTCCCAGAAAATGGAATTAAAAATGTATTTTGAGCCAGCGCCTGCGTAGACGCTGTTAGATATCACGTGAGAAGCCCACGTGATCTAGCCACCCACCCCGAAACTTCAACAACTGTCAATCCAAATTATAATGGCCCGCCCACAAACAACCTAGCACTGGTTGCTGATTGGAGTTCAGTTGCGTTGTTATAGTGACTAGGGCCGCAGAGGTTCTCTGGGTACTATTGCGCAATTTGTCCATTTTGTCGAGGAGAAGAAGACGAAGAAAAACAAAACAAAACAAAACAAAAACAAACAAAGGTAATTTATGACTGGGCCTGCCACAGGGCAGTCCAGTTAAAAAAAAAAAAAAAAAAAACGGAGACACGCGACGCATTTTTAGACTGGTCTACCACAGGTAGCCCAGTAATTAGGTTCGGCTCATGTGAAGTTCAATTTGACCTAGACCTTACTTTGATTCCTTACCTGATTATTAAGCCAAGTTCTAACCCATACAAATTGAAGTTGTGATTTATAATTAGCAGACAGTACAAGGGTATGTGGCCTCTGAATTTTTACGATCAAATATATGTATTTTTACTGTTTTCTTCTATATTCACTATCTTGATTTCAAACTTTTAAACATTATTCTAAGCAGTATATTCTTGCCATTAACTCTGAAATTAGAAAATAAAAGTTTACTTGAATGTTACGTCAGGGCGGCCGTATTAGTAGTATTTAGCGAAAGATTTTTCAAGAAGTTTTTTTGGACTGCTTATATGATTAATAGCGCAGCACCATACTTTATATATAAAAAAAGGCAACCCATCGAGTCCATTTTTCATGGCTTGAGTATACGTAACTTCCGTCCGTCTGTCCGTACCACCCGTTCCCGCCCGTCTCTACGTTCGTATACCACCACAAAATAACCGTTTGACTGTGTTATTTACTGCTGTTTCTCTATTATCCTAGAGATAATCTAATCCACTGATTTCAAGATAGAGAAAGAGGAAATGATCTTCAAGAAACTGTTTTCGGTTGTTTTCAAGGAAAGAGCATCGGTTAAGTACATTGTCTGAGGACCTTGCACTGTCGATTCAAAACGCCTGTTTTTTTTGGTTTTTTTTTTGTTTGTTTGTTTGTTTGTTTGTTTGTTTTTGTTTTGTTTTATATATATATATATATATATATATATATGATGATGATCCAGGGGGTCCAAGGGGTTCCCTTTTCAAATTAAAAAAAAAATGTTAGAAGTTTTGCTTTGTGTCGTGTTGTTATAGGGTGGTTTTATTTACACTTAGCGAATTTCAAGTATTCTATGCGATTGCATATCCGTGAGTAGTCTCATATTCAGTTTATTACATTTAAATCCGTTTGGATCCGCCACAGATTTCAATAGGTAGAAAACTCAAATCTTGAACTAAAGTACAAAAGGAAAGTCTGTTAAATTACAATGTAAATTATTCACCATTTATTCACCAGCATCTTCTAGTATATTGCTGTTTGAAAAAAGAAGAAGAAGAAGAAAAAGGAAAAAAAAAACCGCTTTTTTAAAAGCGTTTTTTAAAAACTAAAAACTAGGAAAGCGAAGAAAGATTATAGATTATATATGTAGAAAGCGAGCGAACCTCTTCAATTTAACGCGTATTTATCGTTTGAAAACAAAATAAGTATTCAATAGCCCTTTAATTTATATACAGACACTGCTTACAGCGCTTTTCATAATTCTGCGACATTCGGTCGTTTTGGCTTGCGTCAATCAAAGTATCAACAGTCTGAGGTAGTAATTATTTCATGACTAGGGTCGACTAGCACTTCTCGTAATGCTGCCTTGTGCTCTTCCTCTCACGTTTCAAGTACTCTCTTTGTTTCTCCAATGTACTTCACGTCCCAAAGCAGATAAGTCGTCGTCGTCGTCGTCATCATCATCATTATCATCATCATCAACTTTATTTAGACTCGAAGGCTCTATAATAAATCCTAGACCCCTCATCTTATTTCTTAATTTTGAATAATTGGGGTTACTGACCGAAACTGATATTGCGAATGTATCTGGGACGGGAACTGTATATTTCGCTTTGGCTTCGCTTTGTCATTACCAATACCACTTAATTCTACTTGGAAGATTTCTTATCATCCTTAACTTCTTTGACATCGGTATAGATATGCAACTTCTGGTATTTAGTGTCTTTAGCTTTCTTTGACAAAGCTATGGTTTCGTATTTACGCGGTGCACTGACCGCTGCATGCTTGGGGTGAGGATCAGCCACTGCTTCAGACCTGTCAAGAGACTTGTACTCTTGCTGATTTAGTACAGAGGTGAAGTCTTGTAGTTCTTGATAATGGTGATGTAGGCGAGAAGCCGGTGGGTTTTCTTCAATGTCAGTTGATTTCGTTCTAGATATAGAACTTTGATTATTGTGAACACCTGACGGAGTAGTATTTGAGTAAGGAGCTGTTTTGTCTGGCGAAAAGGACTCGGTTGTTTCCGGTATACGTTCGTAAAGAGCGTTGGCAGGCTTGTCAGATAAATCATTAGCATTCCTCACCCTCATTGTTCTGGTTGGTGTAGAATCATTCGTACTCTGAAATACGAATTGAAGCGAATTAAATTATATTTTTGTGTGCTTGTGTGTATGAGTGATGAGTGGAGGGAGCGTAAGGGTGTGAGGGAAGGTGGAGGACGGGGGTGTAAAGGCAATAATATGTATTACAGCGCGACACGCCAAAGTATGACCACTTTTAATGTATTCGAATACTTCCATGTACGGGCTTTTGCTGTCACACTCGCTTTTACACGCCTTATCTGGTAAAACCGGACAGTTTGTCAACGAAAACCCGTGCATGAAAGTATGCCAATACATTAAAGGTGGTGACACTTTTGCTTGTCGCGCTGTAATATTTCTATCCTAACCTCTGACTTAGCATCTTTAGCGACAATCGAGTTCGGAGGTCCAAATCTGAAGAATCAATCAATCAATCAACCAACCAATCAATCAATCAATCAATTAATCAATCAATTAATCAATCAATTAATTAATTAATTAATTAAACTATAATCAATCCGTCAATCAATCCTTCAGTCCGTCCGTCCGTCCGTCCGTCCATCTATCCATCCATCCATCCATCAATCGATCAATCAATAACAGAAATATGAAGGAATAAGTCACTTTAAGCCACTTTATATGTAACATTTTGCAACCTACATTCGTTATTGACTAAAAACTATGCTAATTAGCGATGCCGAGCTGTACGTTTGGACTTTTCGCTTATTGGGATTACACAAGCCCCAAAAAAATATTATTGAAGATATTCGTTGTTAAAACATGCTTCTTTCAATGTATAACTGTTTCATCTTACTAGGCCATGTACTAATGACCGATTTTTTATGCTAATTTTCACCATTTTTGAAGATTTAAAAATTATCAAAAAATAATGAAAAGTAAAAATTATATCAGACTTTTGCCCTAATAAACATGTCGTTCACGCTCAGTCCCTCAAACTTGAAGTAAATTTGGCATCGGAAAAAGAGCATTTTTTTGAAGAAAATTTCATCCAAACTTATAGCTATTCGAATGAAAACTAATTTCTAGGTCAGCCATCTTGTTTTCTGACCAAAAAAGGACTGGGAACGGGACAAAGGGTGACCGCTTGTTGACCGGTCTTTCACCACAGGAAGCCCGCGTGAACGAGGGTAAGCTTTTTACATGGCAAAACAAGAGAAAATGAGGTAAAAGAAGAAGTCCCTGGTACTGGGTTCTTTACCCATCATATCTTCCCTTTGTTCTATTTTTAGGTTCGTATTTATTTTGAGAATGGAACATGATTAGTCAGATCGTAGGTCCCACAGCCACAGTATGTCTTGCTCTAAAAATAGAACGAAGGGCTGATATGATGGGGTACCAGGGATTCCTTCTCTTACCTCATTTTCTCTTGTTCAAAAATACTTACATTTTGTTTATTATCTAAGAATACCATTCAGAATGTTATGCAGCATCTTGTTTTTTAAAAAAAAACTATTCCGTTTCATTCTTGTACCAAAAGTCACTGGCAGGCGAGCATTTATGTGAGAGGCGGCTTCGGCCCTCTAAAAGGGCTCGGGAAGCCGTCAAAGCTAAGCGGCTGCCTGTTATTATGTTTTATTGATATTCATATCAATGCATCTTTCCACTTAAATTGCAGTTTATAAAACTTACCTCACAGTTTCATTATCTTTTTGGGTAACTTTGAAAAAGAAGAAGAAGAAGAAGAAGAAGGAAAGAAAAACAAAAAACAAAAAAAAAAAGACATCGTCACATCAATGAAGCATGCTTAAGCCATCAAGAATTATTTTTTTTCCTGTGGTAATCTTTAATATATCATATATATATATTTCGCATTTTTCTGCGAATTTTTTTGCATTCAGAGGGACCCTCCGAGTGGAAGGCTCCTACGAGCGCATACCTTTATACTGATTCCTATATGCTTTTAGGCATATGTATAGTATCAATAGAATATTAACCAGTACAGAGATGCACGTCACAGTCAACAGAGCTATCATAAACGTTCCTCCTATAAAAGAAAAATAATGAAATAGATTATGATAATGAATCGATTGTTTATGGCAAGAATAAACAAACAAACAAACGAAAGAAAAAACAAAACTAAACAAAACAAATCTAAACTAAAAAAACAGGATTATAACTAATATTATAAGGAAACAAGATTAGCTAGCCTAACTGAATAAGTGGATTAAATAATTAAAAATAGAAATGGAAAATGGAAAATGGAACAATGTTTTGACGCAAAGAGGGAGATAAATTGTGGAATAGAAGGCTGGATGGTATTTTGGATGCATGCATGGATGGTTGATTTAATAGAGCAATGGATGGATCAATTTAGTAAAACAGGAATTAGTGAATGGGACAAGCTGGATTGTTGGATGTATGACTATAACTAATTTTGACTGAAGGATACATCTGGCAATAGGTTTTACGCTACCGTTCAGAATGTTCTTTTCCTCACTGTCTTGCAGCAGCTTTTCGTCGTCTTTTTGTGTCACATCTCATGTCAAAATAAAATTTAATTTAATTTAAAAAAAAAAAAAGATAAGCAATCGAGAGTAGCACAGGAAATAATAAGGTCTATAGTTATATTTAGTATGAAAACCACAAGTAATATTTCGTTTCTTTTTTCATTTTGTTAGTCATTAAGTTTAATTTTGTTTATCTTGGAAATAGACCTAATTCGCTTGGGCGTAATGTTTTCCCAATTCAGACCTCTTGGGAATACGACTCTTTGTTTGAAGTTTATCCATATTAATGTTTCTTCTAAAGCGTTACCATTAAACAAAGGAAAAATTCCCAAAGGAATGACACGTGACCTGTATTGGGAAAACAAATACGCCCAAGCGAATTAATTCTATTAAGGTGGCTCTACAGTTTTCTTAAGCTTTGACCGGTAATATTCAGAGCGCTCAAAACCCAGCTTTCTCACTTGCGTTCACAAAATGATTGAAGTTTCAAATAGTGTGTGTGGCATGACAATCGTCATTTATACTAATGTTATGGGGAAATCCCGATAAACAGTATTTAGAGCAGGTTTCGGAAAATCTTCGATAGATTTTTCCTCAACCTCGGGATTTTGTATTTTGAGTTAAGGCCTTGCTGTTGAGTGTAAAAACTGTATAGAGCCACCTTAAATTTCACCTGCGGGTATTTCAAACTGAATCAAACTGGTATACCACTTCTCTCAGCCGATTCATCCATCCATCCATTCATTCATTCATCCATTCATTCATTCATGTAGTAAGTTGTATATTGTATGGCAAAATAGTAAATGTGATGTATAGTAACCACCTATAGTAAAGTGCAGTACTTACTTGATGTCAGTTCTGTCAAATTATATGTAGCAACGCAATAACCTTTAAAACATACATTGAATTTCGTTAAGTAGGATATACGAGTATAGCTTGTGTATAACAACTTCGAAGAACACGAGGGAAAGGAAGTCACTTCATATAACGAGTATATTAACTTACATTTTCCTTATTTCTAATCGTATTTTATTGTTTTACTTGCCGTGGTGTTTACAATAAATTTAAATATTGAAAATTTGGGATTTGATCATCATATTGATAAGAGGCTGAAAAATGTGCAATGACAAACATTTTAAATTTTGAATCGTAAGTTAACATCTATTAAATGTCAAAGTGGATATGGATTAGAAAACGGTACACACAAATTGCACAAATGTAAGTCAAAAGCAATGATGAGAGCATTATCATTATTATTATTGTTACTTAATAAAGAAACTAGTACTTTATCTAGCTTTCATTTTTTACTTACACATGACCATGACTTCCGTAAAAATAGATACAGATCTCTCCTCGCTGATGTTGTTGAATGCCTTACACTCGTATATGCCGTTATCCTCTCGTCTAATGTTCCGTAAATGAAGCTTAGCTTCTCCTATCCCATGACTTTTCATTACTTTCGCTCTTTGGTCTAAGCGAAACCACGTGACGTTTGGTGGAGGATTCCCATTGGCTGAACAATTTAAATCCAAATCCATTCCCTTGATAACAAGCTTTGTTTTAAGTGGGTGGTATGTGAATTCTGGTGAAACTAAAACAGATTTTTTTTTTCTAATTTAAATAGTGCACACGAGCAGAAAGGAAAAGAGAGATGTTTTGAATGTAGAAAGTTACTTTGTATATCCCCCGAATCTTGTTTACATTCTGAATCTGGGAACAGGGTCCAGAATAACTTGCAATGTTCCAAAGCTACGTTTTCGGCAAAAGTTATACGTGACATGCGAAACTTTGCTGATTTTTTAAGAACTTTTTTGTAAATTTACCTGAAAAGATAAAAAAACTAACCAAACACTAAAATGTACTTCCAAATTACTTTATTTCTGACCAAAACTAATTTGCTTAGCCCTTCCAGATATAGCTATGTAACTTTATCCCTATTATATGCCTCGATATTTCCTCGGATGGTACATTTTATTAATTATTTGCAATATGTTACTAATCAAAAAATCCATTCAGCTAGTTTAAAACAAATTATTATTTTAAGGTAAAAAATTAAGCAAATTGTTTCCATTTTTAAATAAAATATTGCTGGAAATGTGAACTCTGGAAAATTTAGAGTTATTCTGGACCCTGTTTGAGCTTCAGATTCATCACTGTCACATAGCAGACGCTTTAGCTAAATGTTCGAATGGTTAAAAATCCTTTTCCCCTAAGTCCACTCAAACTTTATCATTTTGGAAATTGTATCTAGACATGCCATTTCCACTTGTACCACTGAGAAATTCCCATTTACAGGTAATGAAGTGGTGAAGTTTCCCCCTCTTTTCCATTCAAAAGTAATAATGATGCACATTCTACCTTTTTTTTTTTTAATAGTCGAATTAAGTGTTATTTAACCTGTGGCTAGATCATCATTGTTTTAGTATTTTTGACTTTTTGACGTAAAATAATAAACAAAATCCCGAAAATTTGTCCCTTTGGCAAACGCCGTAAATTGAACATGATTGGGCGGGGCTGATTAGGGCATCGAAAGCATCATATGACTTACACAAGACATCAATTTCTATTGAAGCTTCGACTGGTCTCTCCTCTGGGTTGTTACGAGCCTGACAGTTGTACTTTCCACTCTGGTTTCTTGTTATGTTGGATACATGCAATGAAGCACTACCTAAGCCCTTACTCTTTATGACAGTTTTTTTATCAGATACTCTCACCCACGTGACAGTTGGTTTGGGAGATCCATTGGCTGAGCAGGAAATATTTAGATTACTGCTCTCCTCAACATGCTTCTTTAGAGGCGGTTTCGTGGTAAAATATGGCATAGCTAGAGTGGAAAATACACATAAAGAGAATAATAAGATGCGTTGGGTTTCCAAGTTTCTTACAAATATGTAGTAAAATGTTTGAGCGCATAGTATTTGTTAAAAAAAGGGAAACGAAATTCGAAATTATGGGATCATTCCTTCGTGTTATCGCATGTGTAGGGGAAGCATTTAATTGGCACATTGATTAGTTTTGGGATTGAAACAGCTACATATGTTACTCCGAGACATTTCCAGAGGTAATCAAATCTCACTCTTTCCTTCAAGAATAGTCATTAAGTGGTTTGTTATATCCTCTCGTCAAACAAACTAAATGTGAAGGTATTTAATAGAAAAATCACGTCAGGTAACACGAGATGTTGTTGCAATGGAGGACAAAATACAGCGCGCTATCCGAATGAGCCATGATTCTTCATGATCTTTAATATAACTTAAAAATCCCAATAGCGATAGCGAATATTGTAAAACAAATAATTGTTGGTCAAAGGTCATGCGTTGACCGACTTGCCATAGATAGTGTTAAGGGATGTTGCAACCATGGATTAGCATTGCATGTCTGTTGACCCAAGATAATACTAGTGAGATCATAGAATACTACGTGTGATCATTGTGATAATAGCATGTGACGTGCGTATATATAAGGTGGCCAGCGAGGCGGCGACGCCCATGCATTGGTACTCAGATCGGGTTTAACTTTGCCTAAACTTCATTTAGTCCCATTTAACATGCCATTATTCTCTACTTTCTGTTTCAATTTAACAATCAACGTCGTGAAGGAAGGATTAAGAAAATTAATCTCAAAGAGCTATAATATTTCTATTGATAACTGTTGTGCTCTCAAATATTTTGTTAAATGATTATTCAATACTTTCAGAAACACTCACTTGTGATTTTTAAGGTAGCCTTCTTTGTCAATGCTGACGATGTTTTCAACACTAAACTACAACCGTACACTCCAGTGTCAGCTATTGTAGCATTAGCGATGACCAG
>JAAAQI020085781.1:0-16722 GCA_011800005.2 Stichodactyla mertensii | reverse complement strand
TGCTCTTATCAAATTCAAATTCAGGTGGTGCTTGGACTACTGAGACTTTGGTGTCTTTTCCAATGACAAGTTCTCGAATTCCATATTTCTCACTGAAAGAGTAATTAGAAAGCTTCACAGGCATTCTCTTTGCCGCTCAAAGGCATCGAATGTCTCCTTTTGAGATGCATCTTATGTAAAGCAGACTGCTCTTTGAGCACCAGAGAGTGTTTGTATTTGGCAGTTAAAGTATTTTGTTTTTCCAGATTTTTTCAATGGAGATACGTTGTGCATGTAGCAAAGAGGTTCTGACGTCTCCGTTGCATCTGAAATAAAACAGAAATGAAAGAGCATGTGAGGTTCAATTTGATAATGACTGACATAAATTTTGATTGAATATAATAACAGAGAAAATTGTTTTTGAAAGGCACAATATTAACAAATTTGAGAAAAAAGAAATATTGCTAGTTAATTAAGACAAATGAAATAGGATAAAAATTATGTGTATGGGTTGAAGTGAAATTAATAAAAGCTTACCTTTTGATTGCCTGCTGCTTGAAGATGACGATTGGGTATTCATCTAATGTAATTGAAAAATTACAAAAATATATATATACATGTTAGATGATGATTCAATTATGATTAATAATAATCAATAAAATGTTAGGTTAATGTAATGACTAGAAAGATGAATATATTTTTGTGTGGCTATTAAATACACCAAATAAGATCAACGAGCTCGATCAGGAAGGGAACTCAATGGTACGTAGGTCGCTGAATCCGTGATGATTTCTTCCTCAAGCACGTTCAAGTACATCTTGTCACCCTCTAACAAAATTTGGTTGATAGTGTATGCATCCCACTGATCAACAGGGCACATGTTGGAACATAACTAATGCCAAACTGACTCATAAATGCACACTGTCTTCCCCTCGAAACATCACTGAACTGGTTATTACCTTGATGAAAACTTCCAGAAAGAAATAACACCGAGTTTGACATGAAATTTACCTTACCTTTTCACCTTTAATTCTTTTCCTTCAATCTCTAACCACGCCAACTACAACAACCAAAGGTAGACCGAAGCGAACTCATGTTCACAAGCTGGCACAAGGTCATGTGATCTGCAATTTCCCCTAGTATCAGGTTACTCAAAAGATTTCCTTGGTAGCCCAAAAGATTGAGATGCTGCGGACTATATAGCGCCCAGGAACACGCATCCCTTTGTACAAAGGGAGTCCAGAATAGTGTCAACTGCTGCTTGCCTTGGGGCTCACAGCAATGAATTCATTTTTGCATGTGATTGGTCAGAACATGAAGCTTAACATTCCAGACATATTTTAGGTATTCACAGTTTTCTTAGTCTGACTGTAAGGGTTCTTTATCTCAAGACAGCAAAGACTGGTTTAATTGTATTTGGCTTAATTGGCTAGTGAAGGCAAAAATATATAAATTGTTGTTTACCTTTTCTTGACTTTTTTGCAGAGCTTTCTAGATCATCTTCATCAATTGAACGCTTACATGTCCTTGAATTTGGCCCTACAGACATCACAATGGAAAAAAAAAAATTTGTCACATAGAATAAAAGTATCAAAAACATAATGTAATATCAAAGTCAAGAAAAATTATCTAAATTTTTGAACTCCTAAATTTAATTGTCTAAAAGTATCGATCAGACTCCACTTTTAGCTCTTTAAATTTACTCAAAAGATTACCCAAGGTATGCAAATTATTTTTAACAGATTACTAGTAGTAACATGTACAAACACATTGACTTACCAGACATTGATTTATCATGCACTGTTCTGAAGTATTCTATACATTGTTCCATTTTTAATGACACTGCAATATCATATGGGGTTTGTAACCTGCTGTTAGGTACACTATAAAATAGAAAAAACAGGATCATGTAATTCAACCACAGAGTTTAAAAGCAAAAAAATAAACTGTTGAGATGTTTACTGATGTCTTGTGTTTGTGACTGAATTGCGTACTTGATATTACAATCATTAACCATTGGTTACCAGCCTGTTATTGATAGGCTGTTTTTGGCCCTCTAAGAAGGCCCATAAAATCGCATAACTTAACAGTCACCATAAACTGTGAAAAACTGTGAGCCCTAAGTGTTTTTTACATAAATAACTTACCAAAATCTTTATTTTGACAAAGTTTGAGAAAAATTTAGTTTTTCCATTGGGCATGCTTTAGGCAATATTTACAGATGGCTGCTCTTAAGGTATTTTACTTGTGATATTGTACAATCAAGTAAAAATTATATAATTTATATAAATGTTAATTATTCCATGATGATAAAAATAAGATCTATTGGTACTTACTCCATAACTGCTTTGTACTTATGCAACAACTGCAAGCACTCAACACTCCCACCACGAACAGCTTTGTGTACAGCAGTTTCCCCCAGGCTATCCTAAAGATTAAAGTTGTCTAGCAGTTATGACACAGTTCTTAAGCTGTTTCCATTTTTGGACATTACAGTGTGTTTCACATAACTTTTGCTGATCGGGTTCTGAACTTAGTTCGGAAATTGCGAAAGTTGGCGCGAACTTCGGAATTTCAAACGAACTTTCAATTTGAATTTCTGAACTTGCCGCCGAAGTTGTGAACTTCATTCACTTGATTCGTTTGAAGTTATGGATCCAAATATATAAAAAAATCTGGGGATCCAAAAATTTACGCATACCTATATATTTTGACAAGCTGTCGCCACTCCTGATCTTATCTCACTTTATCATGTGTGTGTGTTTTACGACTGAAAAATTTTAGAATGTAACACAAGTTTTACAAATATTTGCTTGTCTCTTTTATTGTGGAAATCAATATTACATGAAAATAATCACATGCATAGAAACTGATACTTTTAACACAAACAAATGAATAAATAAATAGCAGTCAAGGAAGACTATTTAGCACTTTAAAATGAAAGGTACTGCACATTTAAGTGTTTGTACTGTAGTGAAACCTATAAGACATTCTGTAATGCAATCAAGGCATTTTCTAACTTTTACTGGCCAGAACAATTTAATAATTCTTTTGACTGAAAAGCAACGTTTAACACAAAGTGATTACGGTATATACAAAAGCAGGAGCATGAAATTGAAATGACTGCTTACGTGTCACTCTTTCTTGATATTATAAGGTTCAGAAAGCGATGTTTAACACCTTTTTCAGGCAACTTCAGCTGCAATCGGCAAACTGATTCACTTTTAACGTGTTTAAAATTCAATTCTACGAGATTTACAACTGAAAGTTTGTCCAACTTATTTTCGAAACTAGACAAAAACTTTATCAACTCAAACTGACTCCTCCCCCAACTTCTTATCGCCAAGAGAAATCAAGTGAACAAAGTTCACAACTTCGGCGGCAAGTACAGAAATTCAAACCGAAAGTTCATTTGAAATTCCGAAGTTCACGCCAACTTTCGCAATTTCTGAACTAAGTTCGGAACCCGATTGGCAAAAGTTATTTGAAACTCACTGTAATACAGTGTTTTAATAAATTAGAAACTACAATCAAATAAAATCATATTCAACAAGAAATTAGAAAATCTTACTTGTTTATCAATAGATGCTCCAGCATGAAGAACCCAATCCAACACAAGGGCATTTCCTGCAAATGCTGCTAAATGCACAGTTGTTTGCTTTAATCTGCCATCCATGACATCAAGGTTAAGACCACAGCTTACAAGCCTCATAAGACATTCCAACTTAAATTAAAACCAGAATTTGTAAGAAGAATTGCAGAACATGTGATAATAGATAATTATGGAGTAAATTTATGGTATAGCACAACTAAGTGATCATAACCTTAGATCTAAAACCAACTTTGACTTTTCTGCAGTTGAAAAACTCTCCCCCTTTTGTTTGCAAAGGAATCTGACACGTTTTTGTTTTTTTTTTTTAGGCCATGAAGTTTTTCAATTTTCCTAACACTATTTTTGTTTTCATGGTTCTTGTCCATACTAATCACTCACTTTCCCAATAGCCTAGGTTTATAGTGATTAACTGTACCCTCAGGGTTTTGATATCATACCCAAGAAGCCTTTGGGCACCTGAGTCATTTATGATAATGAGCTTGTAAAACTGGTTTTCTTGTACACTGATGTACAGATATCGCCAGCTGAGCAGAAATAAATTTTCTAACCAATCCCAGTCTGTTATGTTTTTTTATGGCCAGCCCTATGTTCAAGCACATTTTTTCTACCTGAAAGCAATTGAATATTTAATCCAATGTATTTTGACTCCTGGAAAAGCCCAAAATTATTTAATCATAGTGATATTTCATCTGTGAATTATCTAAAAAGCATGCGAGAAATGAGGTTGAAGACAAAGAGTGAGGGCCGGAGGTTTTGTTCAAGAATGCTTTGCGCAGCTAGTTGTTCGCTCAGCTGGCTGGGAGAGGAAGATTCAACATTTTTCAATGTAACAAAGTCTGTACACAGCAAAAAAGCCAAACAGTTATCTGTTCTGTTAGGAATTGAGGTAATGATAATTTCAGCACAATTATTAAGAGTTGCACCTACTGACCAATCACAGTACCTCCTTTTCTTGTAGATTACAAACACACAAAATTGAGGCTGGTGACTCATGTGACCGGAGGCCCCTCTCCCCTCCCCAACCCCTTCTGAGGACAGTACTTAAAATTAGGTGAGTCGTAAATAAAATATAAAGACTGTTTTCTTAGTTTTCAAGATACAAGGTTTCCTGCAGTAACAATAAGTGTCAAATGAGTGACAAAAACAATACAACAAGCCAAGTAGCAGTGATCCTGACTTGTAAAATCTTCGGAACTAAATACTGATTAAAAAATAGCGAAAACCTTTCGTAATTTTTTAAGCACCTTCAAAAGTAACAAACAAATCTATAATCGAGAGTATACTCGGCTCCAGAAAGCCTGTTTTTTAATAGGTGCTTCGAGAACTCTTCATATCCTATTAGGAAGACGAATGAAAAGTTTTCGTACAAAAAAAAAATCACAGAGTAAAATGTAAAAGGGAAGGTGTCTAATCATGAAGTTTATAAAAAAAATTATTAATATTTTAAGCAAATAAAATGTGTGCCTGTTTTGATCAGGCAGCTTTGAATGGCTGAGTGACTTTGCGGTTACGACTTTTGTTCGTTGTAAACATACGGTATACCAAACAGAACTGCTCTCCTAACAGTATATGAACGTCCTCAAGTATCGATGAAGTCGTTAAAAATGCACAATAATGTACTTCATAGGTAAAAATAATATCGAAAGCAATTACTATGAAATGTTTCGGCATTGTTAATTGTAAGCTTAACAAAGTCGACGACCAATTGTCGAAAAGATTCAATTTCCTGGCTCGTGTTGGTCGTGTATAAAAAGAGGTACCTACATGTCCAAAGTATGCTGCCCAGTGAGCTGGAGTCCACATTAGGAACTGATCCTTCTCGTTCACACAACGAAAAACCTCAAGTCTGTCTCCTTGAATAACAAGATACAACAAACTTTGCACGTCTCCATCTCTGCAAGCACGGTGTAACGGCGGCAAAGGATATTCCGACCACGGTGAACGAAGAATTCGCTCGTTGAGGTGTTCTTTCGTTATGAAGCAGCTCTCAGATCCCATATTAGACATATGACTAGCAACTCCACAGTCAAAACAGATGAAGAATGTTTAGAAAGAAGTCACTAAATTCATTCAGACGCTCGCCGACGCCGTCCATGCGTTATTCCTTGAACTGACAGATTTTTTTTGAAAGCGGAAACTATCGATCCACAATTATTTGACCAATCAACATCAAGTAAAATAACTTTCACGCTTCAAAACAACCAATCAACTCTTGAGTTCAAGATATTTGCATTGAATGGGTTTCCCAATTTGGCGCGCTTTGAAAGAGCGCGATCGCGTGAGCTTTTATTTTCTAATCCGGGAACTTTAAGATCAAGCTTTCCACCAATCAAAACTCGTTTATTAAATTAGCATTTTTATTCTTTATGCGCGCGCTTTGCTGCTCATCCGGGGACTGGAGTTTATTTCCTGCCATGAATAATGAAGCAGTTGTATTTTTCAACGCGAAGTAAAGGTTTTCAAACGGTTTTCGAATATTGAAAGGCGGGAGTATTCCTCCTAAACTTATATTATTACCTGCCATGTCTACGGAATACGTAGTTGGAATTGACGACGGTCACAAAAAGAGGTAAATTATAAACCAAGCGAGAATATTCGCTGGTAAATTTCGGGTTGCCAAAATATTCAGATTTTGTCGCTCATTATTGCCCACAAAATTTGAATAGCCCATCTTCACAAAAGCCTTTTGACATTATTTTTGCCCTTGCTTTTCGTTTTATAAGCTTCTTACATACTGTAGAAAATATATGATATATATGTCATTCATTTTATGGGACTATAACTCATTTATTTACCCTATGTACCTACTAAAAATAGTGCTCAGGACTTAGCTCTATTTTCGAAAAAAGACTGGATGAAAATGCTTCTAGTTATTCTTCAGAAACGTTTTTATGGTCGATGAAAATCATTTGACTTTTATTTCCCGTCGTTTCTTCTTCTGATATCGAATTCACTCAACGAACCTTGGTATTTTATTTCGTCTCGGTTGTGTCGAACTTTGAGAATGCTAAGTTCCTGGACCAGCCATGCAAAGAATAATATGTAAAGCATGCTGACTAGGTACAATAAACTACGCTGTTGTACCAAACACCTGCATAGTTTGTACTGTCCTGTCTGATCTTTTGAGAGCACCGTGACTCTAATTTTACTTTAGTGAAGTTCTAATGATAGGATGGTAAAAGTAACGTGCTGAATACACCACTCGCTATAACACAGCTATGGGTTTCACGAGTTATAAATTATAAATCGGCTCTTCTGCCTTTGGATTTGAATGACTTTCTTCTTTTTTATAAAAAGGACTGTGCACCTGTTTGTTCTTTGAACTGAAGCGTTTACGATTTGGATTTGGATTTAAAAATGATAAGAATAGTGGTGGTTCCTCACTGACCGCATAGGATATGCCGATAATGCAATAATTCATATTTGAGAATTTCCGTTTCTTGTTCTATAATTACCCTTTTTGGTTATCAACCTCAAAATAGTACTTACACTTATGTAAAATACCTATACTCCTGTCTTTGCATTTATTATTCCTTTTAAAGACGTAAAATAGGAACGCTCTAGCCTCTTGGCTGTTAGAAACACTAGTCGCTGGGATTAAATTACCTTGTTTTTCGGGATATCTGTTCGTTAGAACCAAACAAAAGACTTTGAAATGAAATCCTAACTTAATGGGAATTGAGTTAAAAACCCTTCCGTTGGTTTAGTGTGCTTTAACATCAATAAATTCTTGTAACTTGAAGAAAGTACGTTTGAAACAATTCGTCTTGGGCAGTAAAGAATCTCTGATATTTAGACTTCCAAAGGACGAGGTCAGTTCAGTCAACGAGCTATGTATTTTAATGTCTGTCAAAGTTTTATGACTTGGATATTCCTTTTGTAATTGGATTTTATTCTTTTGTTTCTTTGGAATTAATTTCAGTGATGTGGCAGTTCAGGTCGCGTTTGCTTTTTAGCTTCTAAGAAAACAGTTGTACAAAAATATAATTAGATTTCTGTCCAAACTTTTGTTCTCTCCTCGTGTTCTTTTGTCGAACAACAGACATGCCAACTAATATTTTCATGCTTAAACTTTATTTTGTGTGAATATTATGTAAAGTTTACATGTTTTTCGATTTAGTTTCAAGATGTGGTCTTATCTCTGGTGTCTAATACTACTGTTTTGATACAATGTAAACATTTTTGTTGCAAACCACTTCTATGATATTATGGATGTTTCTATACTTTGACTTATGAAATTCATCAATATAAGGTATCCTGAATTTTGACACACAACTAAAAAGTTACATCCTTTTACCATGGTATTCTGTTTCCAACATAGTGGCTAAAAGGAACAGCAATTTACTTGTATCAATTTAACAAAGAAGCTAACTAAAACTACAAACACAGGTGGCATTGTAGTCTACCTGTAGGATAAGATAACACTAATTATACAGCTTCTTTTATTTATATTTACCATTAAGTAGAATCTTTAATTATTGACCATACTCCTTTTCATTAAATCATTAAATTGGTATTTTATTGGTATTTAAGATGTAAGATTTTTTGTAACAAATTAGAATTAATTACAATAGATGTTAAATATTTTACTGGAGACACCCTTTCAAATAAACAAGAGCCAGAGACACTTTTGTTTTTGTAATTTTAAAAATATGGAAAATTACTTCAAATGCAAGTTTTTCTACAATTCCATTCCAGAGACAGTTTAAGTAGTACTCTGAACTGTAAATAAAAACTGTACTTAAGTTATGAGTGGCAAACTAACTGTATGAAGTGTAGACAGTGAGGGTGGTTACCAGTTTGGAAAAGACTGAGTATGTTGCTATTTTAAGCTGTCATTACCACTTATGCCAATTGTTAATAGTAATGTTGCATAGTAATTTTCAAAAAAGTTGAGGAACTGGTGCCATTGGAATATCTGCTCTTTACTGATGCCAAACCTTTACTAAGCCACTCTGCTTGAAAAAAAACTAGTTGTTTTTCATTTGTATTGTGATGTCAAACTATTCTTTCTTATCTTTTTATTTTCTCTTGGTTATTTTGATATTCTGGATTTTAGTCATTGTAAAAACTAACAAAATCTACCACAAATGGCAAATGGCAACCAGGTGGGGAAAAAATAGAAGTCTAGCTTCTTTATATATGTTGAGTAATTGATCTCGAAGATTAAAGAAATTTGGCATTCTGTCAGTAACTCCAATGAACTTTACTCCTTAGTTCTAAATCATTTGTAATGGTAAAAGATCAAATAACAGATCTCCCACTAGTTTTGAGAATTGCCAAAATCAATTTTGGGTAATCCTCAATCTTCAGAATGTTAATTACATCCCTTGAACACAGCTACCCAAAATTATGCATCTTTATTGCATAAAATGTGCACTATGTAAATTCATAGAAACTCTGTTTATTTTTGTTATTATTTCTATTGGTATTGATATGGATATATGTACTTTACATTTTACAGCAGCAGAGTATTGGCTCCTCCTGGTGGAAAGGATTCAATCAGTTTTACAGCAGAACCAGCAAAGGCACCAGAAAAGTCCTTGAATGCTTGCCAGGTTCAGCGCAATTCATCAAATGTGTTTGAAGGCAATGGAATTGGTATTCAAAGCAAAGGCAATGTCAAATCATGTCAAGAAGCCAGGCAGAAATCATCTGTGTTTACTGCACCTTTAGAACCAATCCCAGTACCGAAAAAAACACATCATGAAAAGTCGTCTGGTAACATAATAGCTGCCAATGATGGTGGTGGACAAGAGAAATTACACACCTCTGTCCAAGTGAAGGCTCCTCCTGGTGGTGTTTCACATATCTCTTTTGGTTAAAAGAATTGAAAGACATCAAAGTTACATCACAGTTGTTCATTGCTAAGCATAAATATTATCCAACTACTAAGGGGGATTTGTTTGTGAGTCATCCAGAGTTTTTATGGTCTGTTCAACAGAGAATTAGTTCTTACAATATAATAGTGCATTGGTTAACACATGTATCAACAAACCAAAAGTGTTGACTTACAAGACATATTTTCACAGGGTTCATATGGGTTTTGGAAAGTCTTGGAAAGTTTTGGAAATTGATAATGCATTTTTCCAGGACCTTGAAAGTTTTGGAAAATTGGTTTTTGGTCCTGCTAGGCTATGGAAAAGTTATGGATGTTTTGTAGCTGATATGATTTGCATTGGTAAATGTATCTTGAATGTTTCAGATCCATTAGTTTGGCTTTATTTTTGTGCTTTGTGTGGTTTTGGAAATTTTAGTCAACAGGCTTTGGAAAGTTTTGGAAATTCTCACAGGATCCTGTATGAACCCTGTTTTTATTCAGAACTCATTTAATTTATAAAATAGGTCTGATAAAGCCTGGTTTCCAATTTACACTATTTGTTTTATTAACACTTGCTTTATTTCATGTTTTGTGTATGTGTGTGTGTGAGAGAAAGAGAGAGAGGTATGAAGAAAAAGCTATAAAAGTACTTGAAGCTAAAAGGAGTGATTTTTATTTTAGATATTGGAATGGTATTCAAACAAACGTTTGTAAGAGTAGTCTCATTGAATGCCCAATTTGATTAGGAGCATTTCTCTTCCCCCCTCCTTCTCCCCCTTGCTGCTTGGTTTCTGCTTTTCTTGTTTTGGCTTTGATCTCAACAATTATCTGCAGTGAAAATTATCATAACAAAGAGCTCTATGGATACCAGGCTTTATGGTACTGTGTTAATTGAAATAGCCAGAATTGCATTAGTTTTCTTAGCAACAAAGTATAAAAATACTCACTTATCACAAATATGCTCAGCATTTCTGTGGTAGTTTTAGGCAAGACAATGCTTGGATTTTTTAGCTTTTGGAATCAGAATAACTGATATAGCATGTGAGGACTGTTACTCTTAAATAAGCTTGAAACATTTTAAACCTTAAATTGTGCTTAAACATTTTTACATGTACAGAAATTAATACAAACATTTAAAATTCAGATCTTAAAGAGTTGGAGCTATATTACACTATGATGACCTTGGTTAGCTTATGTAAAGAGGATTTTTTGAAGTAGCTACCAAACAAATCAAGGTGGTCCAGGGAAAAATTGAGATAATGTCAGAAAGTAACTTCAGTTGAGATTAAAGCTATACCAAGAAATGCAATGTGTAATTCATGAGAATATTAGAGGGATTTTACTAACTTTTGAAATCAATATTGGATGACCCTTATTTCCTTCTCTTTCTTTGGATCTTTGCTACATGTAATGTATTGATTTAACTACCAGGTCTGTTTTTTTCTTGAAAAGTCAATGCACAAATAATCCAAATATTTTCTTATGACACACCCTAAATCTATTGTTTTGACTGATGCAATAAATCCCATATTGTCTCCACTATCGCTAATGCAATAGCTAGTTTTAAATACTCATTAGTATGCGTTAAACAGTGGCGATAATATTTAGCATCACTAGTGAGAATAAATAAGGAAATATGTAAGGGTTATAGAATGGGCGCGAGTGTGATGAAGGATTTATCATTGCGAGTGCAACTTAAAGGCCACGAGGGCTTTGGCCTCCTGTCCTTTAAGCTTCATGAGTGACAAATCCTTTATCGCACGAGTGTCCATTCTGTAACTGATTTATCATAGGACCATACGCAAAATGTAATAAAAAATATTTCGTATTTCCATTCTATAACCCTTACTTATTTTACAAGAAATCCAAATATGCACCAGTAATCTAAATATTAGTAAACTAAATATTAGATCTACAAATATACATGCTTATAGTAAAATCTTCATAAGGTATTGTTTAGCTTCAAGCCTTGTCTTTCATTCTATTTAGTTAAAGACTAGTTGATTTGATTAGGGAAAGGGGATGGTGAGATTTCTAAAGCTAATAGAAACAAGAAAAATAATCTGTGCCTCCAACCCCCTTGCCCACTCTCACCATGAAATATTTACAAAGGAAATGTGGTATTAGATTTTTTTCTTCCATAGACTATATTACTAGTCTACCACAGCAGTGCATTCTGGGATGGTTATCTCAATTTAATAACATTGAACAAAAGGCTTCATGGTTTGTGGTTCTTTTGTTTGGTGTTATTTAATTGAGATAACTGTTCCAGAGTGCACTGTTGATGCAGACTAGTAATATAGTCTGACATTCTTACCTCACTTCCACAAAAGGCACTAATCCTTTGATAAAAAGTCTTTAGCTAGTGCATTAGAAAGCAACAAAAAATTGTATATAAAATCATTGCTTTAATCTTAACTGTGTGCAATAAAAACTGAATTTATAATTTACTAGAAATTATGTAATAATTGTGCAAGTTCTCACTTCTTCTCACTTCTTGCTTTTTCATCCTTATAAATGGGAAATTTGAAGGAAAATGAAAGAATGAACAAACTTTGTATTGTATGGGCCAAACTTTCTATAAGCATTTTTCTCAAGGTTGCAATCTCATACAAATCAAAATTTGACAGGCCATTTTTGGGAATAAAAATAGCATAAAGTTCTTAGAAATTCTTCAATGAAATTCACAATTTTATACTCCTGACAACCTCTCAAAATTTTCCCAACATCTTAGAATTAGTCTCATTTTTGGTTTGCAATCAGAATCACATAAAGTTGTTAGTAAATAAAGCTTACTCCAGATGCTAAAAATGGATTCGAAGACTTGATCCCACAGATTAGGATATACAAAGGAGCAAATATAGCCCAATTTAGAGGATGTCATCTAACCGTTGTTGGGGAGAATGTATGGAAATTTTGGGCTTTGTCCACATTTTAATCCATGGTACATAGCAAGCAAGTGTAGTGCCCTCATCTATGGGAAATGCTTTTCAGTTTATATTGAGGTGGGGAACAAAAATCTCTTAGTGCCTATGCAAATTACCTAAAAACGTCTTTGTACTATTGTAAAAATATGCAAATTTTACTTTCACACTTATCTTACAACTGGACTTCACAAAATGCCAAAACTTAAGGTGCGTTCTTAAAACTTAAGGCTAATTCTTACATATGTTCTTCATTTATATGATATCTTGGTCCCACAAAAGTATACCAGCAAAATTTTTTGTATACTTAGAGAAAAAGAACATTTCATTTCACAAAGAAACTCTCTTGAATCCTTGGAAACGTGCTAAAATACGCGCATACTAAGACTTTTTTCTCTAGTGTCTCTGGGGGGGGGGATCAGTTAATTTTTATGGTGTCACATCAAAATGGGACCTCTGACCCCTTCCTGTTTCCTTAGGAGAGTCCCAAGGAGCCCTACTTTAGAGATAAGTAATTCAAAAGTGAAAACAATTAAATCAGATCCAAGTTATTTTATCCTTTTCACTTTTATCTAAAAGTATAAAAATGAAAAAGAAAAAATCCAAAAAAAGAAAACAGACTAAAAAAGGACAAATCTGGGTTAGCTGTTGATAGCATGGCCGAGCATGGACATAGGACTGGTCAACAACTAACAGAGATTATACGGACACAATGGCACTATGTCAATAGTGAAGGTGTCTTCTTGTTTTTAAATTACTAAAAGTGTTTAATTCTGTGCTTTCTACAATGAACCTGCGACGTCTTTTTCAAGACTTTAATCCAAGGTACTTTTATTAAGTCATATCACTGAATTCTTTACAAAGAGGGGAAAATAAACTGTATGATTTTCTCTCTGTCTTACAGTAGGTTCCTTCTGTTTTTTATGCTGTTTATTTTTTCCATTCTTCTGGCTCTTCGTTTGGATGGAGCAATTCAGTGGAGCTACTGGGCTATTTTCACGCCAGTATGGATATGGAAAATATTTGTATTTTCTGGCGCTTTTACTGGGCTTTACATTTGGATAAAGCGTCCAGAATATAGGTATGAACTGTCAAAATTTTATCTCGATATCTTCGCTATATGATGCACCTATCATTGTTTAGTCCCAGGGGGGGGGCAAACCCAGCCAGGACTCTGATAAATGTCAAATTTCCTCTCCTTCCCAGGCTGTCTTGTTCTGTAAAGTGTCAGATTCCCCTCCTCTGGGGGGAGAATGACCTTAGGAGCAAGATTCTGTGTCAATTCCTCTGGTTGCCTGCCTTGGGGGGGTACTCCCTTTGTCTAAGTGGTAGGGGTGATCGGCAGCTGGTTTTGAAAAGGACTCCTAAAAGGTATGCATAAAATAAAAGAGCTTTTGAAGCCATGTTGACTTCAACCCTAAAAGGATTGCCGATCACCTGCTACCACTTGGACAAAGGGAGTACCCCCAACCGGGGCTGCCCATCTCTCCCCACCCCATGACCTGGTGTTAAACATTGATAGGCGTATAAAAATGAGTGTAGGAAAATGCGGTACCATGACATCTTACACGATTCAGATTTAATAGTTGCTACCTGATTGCTTATGGCTTAGTCCAGGGATAGCAGAGCACCCTTAAAAGTCAGGGGGTTCTTTTGAAAATTGAGTTGACTTACCAGTTAAAAATAAAAAGTTAAGTATCTGTAAGGTAAAAACAATGATAAAACAAAATCAAAAAGTTGGGGCTATAGGCCAACCCATCCCCACACTCTCATTTCTGTGACCATTGTTCATACAGCATTTGTACTGGCCAGTTCACTTTGCTTTCTTGTTGTTCTGTTATGGTTTCACAGGGTATGTCCTCTTATTTCCCATTCATTTAATTATTCAATTTCTCAATACAACAGGGTTACCATAACAGCTTACACCAGTTACTGTGGACCCCTGTTGTTACATCATCAAAATTGTTAATTTGATGGTATAAACATTGGAAATAAGAGTAGATAACACGAAAAGCATTGAGATTTGACACCATTATTAAAATTATGAATGATCTATGATCAGAAATTGTGTTTTTATCTTTTAGAGGTGAAGGAGAAAGTTACATAGAGTTCAAGGCAATGATTATCTGTCTTTTCCTCCATCTTCTGCTGTTTGTTTTTGAACTCCTTGTGTGTATAAACCTTGGGCACAAAATGTTTCAATGGAGGATTATGTTTATGCCATTATATGTTTTGTCATCAATCTCAATCATTGCTTGTGTCTGGGGATTTAGGCATGACAGATCTGTGGAGGTTTGTACCAGTGTTTTTTTTTGTATCTGAAGAGTTTGAACCAGTATCAATGATATGAATGTAGAGTGTGATTGATGAATGAGAATACACCTTCAGAAAGACTATTGTTAGTGTTGACTGACAAGTTGAAAGGGTCCATTTGGCTTCAGATTGAGGGATTGGTTTAGGTAAATATAACACCAATTTTTAAGTATACATGTATGTTTTTATGTAAACTTTTGTATTTGCAGCTGGAGACAGTATTTTCAGTGAACATTCTGCAGTTTATATTTTTGGCATTAAAACTTGACAATGTTATAAAGTGGCAGTGGGCAGTAAGTAAAAACAACTTTTTATTTTCACTACAGTCTACATGTGATTATTAATCACTGCAAACAGTGGAAACTAAAATGAGAAGTGGTAACCAATAGAGTTTTCCAGGCTTTACTTGAATGACCACAAAACAACTGTTTCAAGGTTGGACTTGACAATATGCAGTAAGTGTATACAATTGTCCTGCCCAACGTCATCTTGAAGGCATTGTTTCATGGTCACATATATACAGGGAACCATTAGCTGCTATAGCTAGATATCACTGACAATGCTGCAATACTGTTATATCCCTAACTCAATTTAATTAAGGTTACAACAATTTATTTGACATCTGCTCAATGTAATATATTTACATGTCTTTTTATGGTTTTCAGGTTGTGTTTGCTCCAATGTGGATAGTTTTATCTTTGATGTGTTTATTAGTGCTTTATTACATCATTTGGGCTATTATATTTGTGAGATCAGCAGTCCTTCTACCTGAACAAAAACATGGACACATCATGGTTGCTATTGCATCTGTCCTTCTAGTTATACCATTGTTAACATTCCAGGTACATACAGCACCACTAGTGCTAATGTTACAGCATGTTTTTCACAGATCAGTCAATGAACTGTATACCATGCACAATATAGGGATGTGTAATCATGGTCATTTAAATGGAACCTAGGGAGTAAACTAGTATAGGCTGCGTCAGTGTATAATAAATACAATACCAACAAAAGGAAATATGTAACACTGTAGAAAGAAGAGATATACTTAACTTTACTGATGTTTTGAGCTTTCGCCCTCCATCCACGGTGTTACAGATTTCCTTTCATTGGTAATCATAGTTATTGATTGTGTATGTTCAAAGTAGTAGAACCTTTCTAGTGTTCTATAGAAATTTGTTTCCTTAGTTGAAATATTCTCCAGTCATTGAAGTGATGCACTGCACATTTTCACACCCCCATATAGAGTTCTAAAGATGATAGGTTTTTACATGTGATTTTGACATATCCAAAGTACTCTCTTTGCTAGCTGTGGTAAGTCAAATATTACATGCAGTTTGAAAAAAAAGTTAAATATCTTTCCTATAGAATAAGTCCTTTCTTAGGAAGGAGGGGTTGTTCTAGTGAAATAAAATTTGTGAAGGTAGATATTTAAGTGGCCCATCCCTTTTCTTAGTGTTGATTTAACATGGCACACCCCTTAAAAACTGGCACAAAAATTGATAACCACCCTTGACTAGTGCTCATTTTTTCTTGACCCACCATTATTTACAGGCTGAATAATTGTGACCCTGCCTTTACTTTATGACCAGTGCCTTACCCCCAGGAAGTTTACCTCATACTGCCCACTTGGGAGGAGGCTGTGCTCTTTATGACCAGCTGACAAGCATCACAACTGTTGGCTGACTTTCACCTGTTTGTTGCATCAGCTGTTCATTCCTTGCATTATGGCATGTTCATAAACTGCACAGTTTCTAACTTTTATTCCTTAACCACACTGTTCATCTCTTGTAATTAATATAATTGTGTTGTATATTGTTTTGCTTTTAGATCATTCTTAGTAACTGGTTGGAAAGTGAAAAGAAGGACATGTTTGTAGGAGTAATAGCACCATTACAGATATCATTGTTGAGTCTACTAACATCATCATTTTATCATAAGGGAGGCAATCATTGTAAGTTTGACATTACTTGAAGGGGTTAAAATGAAAATGGCCTAAGTGACTTTTCGGCATGATTTTTCAGATTCACTCAAATCATTCCAAAATTGCACCAAACAGCTTCATTTCGTTT
>JAAAQI020085670.1:0-14540 GCA_011800005.2 Stichodactyla mertensii | reverse complement strand
AGGAGAGAAAAGAAAAGGAGAGAAAAGAAAAGGAGAGAAAAGAAAAGGAGAGAAAAGAAAAGGAGAGAAAAGAAAAGAAAAGAAAAGAAAAGGAGAGAAAAGAAAAGGAGAGAAAAGAAAAGAAAAGAAAAGAAAAGGAGAGAAAAGAAAAGAAAAGAAAAGAAAAGGAGAGAAAAGAAAAGAAAAGAAAAGAAAACTATAGAATTTTAATAATTAATTTTATTAAAAGATCCACTTTTCTTCAGCTTAACGGGTATTATTACTGCTCTAACAAAACTCACTAGCCGTCATGCCCCGTCAATACCGTTTTCGCCCCTACTGATGTTTTTGTTACCAAGGAAAATTCAAAATATCATTTTTCAAAATAAAAACTGTCCTAAAGCATTTACGTGGGCCTCAAAATGGAAAGAAAATAATTTCCAGGGAATGTATAAATTAGACTAAATAAAAAAAGGTGGCCGAATGAACTTTTTTAAAGAAAAATAAGGGAAAAACACTGAGAAATAATAAAAGATAAACGAGAAAGAAAAAATGGGGGGCGAGTAAAGCCTGTAAAAGGAAAGTGTTTTTTACTACTTTACATTTAAATTACAGTAAGTGCTAGTATAGAAAGTGTTAATCAAATAAAACGCTTCAAAAGAATTCTTAAACACAGGTCAAAGGAGGGTCCAAGCCTATTGTTCAGATAAAAATTCCAGCTCTAGAGATAAATGTATGAAAAAATGTGTTGGCAACTAGAGCAGTTGTCGTACGGTACCGACTTAAAGCACTGCGTACACGGTACGGTGTGCGGTAACACTGAAATACTTAACACTGAAGATCTTAATGCGTAGTTACGGTTACGGTAAACAGCTACAATACGACTACGAATTTGCTGTATCGGTTCTCGCTTACATGAAATCCGCTCTATATTTCCTTTTCCCACTGCATTAAATCCCAGTACCGGGACTTAACATAAAAATTTTACAATTCAAAAACGCAATTTGCATCTTAATTTTCGGTTGAGGCCCCTCTGTAGATTAAGATATATCAAAACAACGTCTTCACATGTTGTTTGTTAATGTCAAAATCTTCGCCCTTTTGTGAGAGCGGTGCTTTAGAAGTGGCTAACGTACCTTTGTGAACTTTCTTGAAGTCACCAATACGAATATTCTCGTTTCTGTAAATCAACGCATCTATCTCCAAAGCGCAAAAAAGTTGGAAAATAATTAAACTAACCAACATCCTTGAAGTCTCGCGGTTAAACATGGATCATTGTGCAATCTATGGTGGTGTTCCATCTGGAAGTGGAAACGTGAGATATGGTGTTTGCACCTGGCCTAAGACGGTATACAATCGAATCCCGTGACGCAGGATATCTAAAGCAGCCAATCCCATTTAAATATGCTTGATGGCTAAGGTGAAAAACAAAACGTAAAATCAATAGGTATATAAGTACAAAAGTAGTGATAACAAATATTCTTTTTTTCATTACCTTTGATATTCATGTATCAATGCCATACTATGATCATGTGATTATGCACGCTTCGAAACAAAGTAAAGAGCCTCTAAAATTGAAAATGGAAGAGGCTCCGTGAAGAGATAAAACAGAAACTGGGATGGAATTTAATACATATACTATTCAAGTATTAATAGGATTTAGCCACATTACAGCGACGGGTCCCCTTCGCCATGCACAGTCCTGCCGATTGAAATACAAGCTTAACAATGGGACGCGTGGTCAAAAAGAATAGCTCAAAAACCACCGCAAATCGTACCCAAATCAAACACAAATACGCCAGAAGTTTTCATAAACATTAAATCTTTATTTCTATCATAGTTTTGAGAGATATTTCTAAGTTATCGGTGAATTTGGAGGAATATTTAAACGCAGTAGCAAATCAGCCGTTAAAATCTTCACAGGCAGCCCAACCATCACACCGATACAGAATGGTAAGCCTGTGATTGAAAACTTTATAAAACTTTTGAAATAAGCGTAGTAGAACAAAAAATAATCCTATGTATTCTATTCTTCTTGAAAATGCCCTTACAAATGAATAGAAACGTGAAAATAAATTCGCCGGGAAATACTTACAAATAAAATGAATTATTATGGAAATAAAAATCAGGGAGCTCCCATTCTAGTCTATTATAATGCGTCAACCATAAGAGTCAGGGTCTTGTGAATCAATGAATAACAGTTGGCGGAGTGATCACAATAGTGGGGGGAAAAAAACATCTTAACACAGTCGCGACGGGAGATTTCTGGAGAATAGAGGGGGAGACTCTGAATAGTTAACACAAGGTCTATAACAAAAAATATTGTTAAAATGGTTGGCACTTTTAACACAACATTGACAATGTTTATAAACATTACTTCCACCTATTTCTACTCGTTAGGTGACAATCTCATGATCTATTTCAGTCTCGTGATTTATTTCATGATCGCTTAAATGAAACTATTATATTTGATGCTACCTCATTTTATTTATGGTGGGGTAGGGTGTGGGTGATTTCTTTCATCAAATTCATCACAACCCCTCCCTAGCCTTAAAAACGTTTTTCATGAACCCTCCTTCCAGGGTTTAACAAAAAACGTGACTCCTCTTCCTTTAAAACTACACTGCACCAAATATGAATGCTATATATTTGACAACTTTAATATAATTGTAGCACATACAATAACAGCCACTATAAAATAGATAATATCAATATCATCGATTTATCTTTGAAAAACGCAGTAGATACAAGAAATATACTACCTATTAAATGCGAACGATCTCCTCCCAATGTGACATGTTAAAAATGTTTCTTTTACTGCTTTATTTTTCCCAGGAATATAAGTAACCCCACCTTCAGAAGCCTGCAAAATCTCATAACCTCTCCTCAAAATCACCCACTTCCTACCCCACCATAAATAATGACCGCTCTCCTATAATTATTTTAGGCCCAGTTCAGACGACGTACCAATCACGAGCCATACTAAATACATTTTTATTATTTTCGTCGGCCCAAATCAATGAAGCACGACCTGTTGATTTATACGCCGTTCTATTTTAGGTGTCCCACACGTTTCCGTTTGTCAATAGACCTTCTTCTCATGATTGCGCGCTCATCCAAATCCAGAAAACTTGACGGGCCTTGATACCAGAACAGGAGCTTTATGATGAGAATTACCAAATACAATTTCTATGAAAATTTTTCAAAAAGAATTCATAAAATTGATTAATCTCCTCTTTAAATATAAAATTCAATTTCACTGAATTTGCGTTTTCAGTTTTGTGGCCCGTCAAGATTGGATGCGCACGCAACCTTGAGAAAACGGCCTATTTCAAAATACATTATAAAGTCTTTCAAATAATTCATGCGTTTTTGGTACGGCTCATGGATGGCAAGGCTTATGAATCGAAGTCGATCTAGAGCTGTATTAAGGACGTTCATGGTCATTGTTTCTGTGCATCCTTTCTGCGCGCGTGCTCGAGCTGTTTCGAATGAGCGATGAACGCCTGGATGATTTTGTTCACATAGTAAATGCGATCAAATTCAAAATGGCGGCCAAATTTTCAAAGTTTATGTCAATCTTTCCAAAACGAAGTCGGTGACCACCATTTTTTATTTCGTTTTATGAAACTACTTTGTAATATCTAACTTTAAAGGAAAAATAAAATAAAGATTAAAAATTTTAAAAAATCTGACGATGGGATCACTTCAAAATCTCATATTTTGTGCATAAATGGATAGAATTTTACGTAAAGCGAACGCTAAAAGTCCACACTTGCAGCCCAAGACCATTCCAAATTTCTAATTTTCAAAATAAGATTTAAATTCTTAACAATGATTGAGTCATTTTCTAGAGTCTTGTGAAAAATAGGGACAATCAATTCATTTTTAGGCAAAATAAAGCTTCTTTTTCTCGGACTTTTCATGTTTGTATTTTTCACACATTTTGCCTCATAAAGGGTGAACTTTCACGCAATCTGACGGCTAAACGAAGTCGGTGACCCCCATGTTTTATTTGTTCATTTATTTAAAAAAATCTGACGATGGGATCTTTTGCCCATGAACGTCCTTAATCGGCTGGCTTGGGCGTGCAGAACGCCTTAGCCGCTCCAAATAAAAAAACTTTTCATGTACTTAACTGAAACAATTTAATACGGGTCATGGTTCGTACGCCTAGTTTTCACTAGCGCCGCAAAACGAGCACAAACATTATAACCACAAGTACAAGCTTAAGTGTAAGGATCAATATTTCCTTTTTGTTGTGCTTGAGATTGTGCTCGTGTTCATGTTTGGCACAAACTTAACCGGAATTTAATAATTAACCAATGAAAACACTAGTCCTAGTCTTCTTACGGATTACCAGATTTTCAGATGGCGGAATGAGACGCCAAAAGATTGATCATCGTCGTCATCATCTTAATTTTTCGACATGATTAATATCGAGAATTCTAGACTAAAATTCCTTATGTCGTACGCCTAGTTTTCACTAGCGCCGCAAAACGAGCACAAACATTATAACCACAAGTACAAGCTTAAGTGTAAGGATCAATATTTCCTTTTTGTTGTGCTTGAGATTGTGCTCGTGTTCATGTTTGGCACAAACTTAACCGGAATTTAATAATTAACCAATGAAAACACTAGTCCTAGTCTTCTTACGGATTACCAGATTTTCAGATGGCGGAATGAGACGCCAAAAGATTGATCATCGTCGTCATCATCTTAATTTTTCGACATGATTAATATCGAGAATTCTAGACTAAAATTCCTTATGTCTGGCATCGATGTTACTAGAATTCCAGATTCGTTTGTCGTTTTGGTATTACCATTCAGAGAATAAACGAGGAAAATTCTGACTGCGGTTTCTTTTGATGGCCAAATTAAAGGTAACTGGTTTATGACAGCCATGGCTTCATATACCATGAGACGTCCCCATTGGCTAAGCCTTAGTTTTACGTCACCCATTCAGTTTTGACAAGACATACTTTTTGAATAGCATACGATAAGAACAAAAAATTTGGATATAACAGTTCTGTGGCAGCGTTTCTTATTGGACATGTTTCCTTTGTTTGTAAAGACGTTTTTGATATATTACGTAAAACAAGTACAACACAATATTAGAACGAATTGAATAAACGTAGAAGATATGGAATGCTGTTATTGTTTTCAAGCTCTCGAGATGAAACTCAAGAGCAAATTATAATAGCAAGATTAAAAAAGAGTAGCAACTGCTTTTTATCATAATTTTATGATAATGAATCCTTGGGCTTTCACGAAACCGAAATGAGTAATTCAGTCCATTGCAGTGAAGTGCCTTAGTGCCTAGTCATATTCCACCAGCCCTTACTTTATATAATACTATATTACAATATTATAATATCAGACTTTCAACCTCCTGTCACGTAAAAAGCTTTTAAAATCCCATAAGGCAAATATAAACAGCCTTTAGATGTTGATGTTTTGACGCAATTCATTAAACCTTAAAGGTTGTATTAAAACCGTTCTATTGTGGAGCAAAAGCCTCACCAGTATCAGTAATTACTGTGTTGCTCTAAAAGAATGAAGTTAACTAAAACTAAAACAACAGGACTGAGGTACTCAAAACTAGACGAATCACAGCGCACGTCTACAAATTACTGTTCATAAATTTACCAGTATTTTGGTTGTGGGAAATTTAGGCAAGGAGCCAGGGAACAGAACCAGTTCTCTTCGTAAAAGGTGTTTCAGATAGGAATTATTTGGAGATAGTCTTAAGTTCTTAGAAACAACACCCATCGATTAAGGAATTCCGAGTGCGTGCCCATTTTTTTGCACTCCTTAGAACCAAGACGCAAACTCCTCAAGAGAACTCAGCTTATTTTTAGCGACGCATCTGAAAAACATGACCATTTCACGTTATTTGCTGATTTGCGTAGGATTTTCTACAGGTAGGTTTTCAGAAATGTAGCGCAGCGATACTGTTAAATATTATGATTTTTATTACCTAATGGCATGGTAATGAACTTGTAAAGTGCTTTTAACGTCGAGAGTAATCGCAAAAATTAAAGAGGTAGCCTTGAGATCGTATGACGCCCACCTGTTTCGAACTTTCAAATTAGAATTTAACTGCACGAGTCTAATTTTGAGCTGTACATTGAATGCTCGTATAAAAGATTCCTTTTAATTAAAACGCTTTGGTTTGATTCTTATCATAGTAGTATTTTGCATCGCAATATAAGTTTGGCTTGATGTAGCCTTAGAGTTTAGTATGATGCGCCACTAGGTCGGTTTCTTCGCACGTTCCTGCTGGGAATCTAAAATAATGAAATGAAGTATATCTTTTATTTTTCTAGATGACTTCTACTTGTCATTACTTCTTACTTCATTACTACTTAATCTCAGAAGTTTTGTTGTTATTATTATTATTATTATTAATTATTATTATTAATTATTATTATTATTATTATTATTATTATTTAATTTTTTAAAACTCTACTTAAAAAATTAAACGTAGATAAAATTTATGAATTCGATGGTTCAAATTGGCAATAAAAGACAAAAACGAAACAGTTAAAACAAATGCTGCTGGAAGAAAGTATAGAATGGGAGGTTTTATTCAATTTCCAGGTAAACATAAAGGACAATTTAGATATTCTACATGTCAATGAAGTAATATCCATTTAAGTTGAAGAAAAACTAGATTTGAAAATTAGGACAGCAATTTTCAATTTTGACGGCCAGCTACGTCTCTCCTTGGTGCAGTTTTCGTAGAATACGGGCTCGTTAAGATACAGATTTCCGATTTACAAGCTTTGGCACTAACAGTACCACTGGTTAACTTGCATATTCGAATTGTTGCGATATATATATAGTTCACGTAAGGATATTACTTCTTAACCGAATAGAAGGATTATTTAGCTGTATTTTCTTACTTGATGATATAGATTTTTTTCCCGGATTTGATTTCTTTTCCGGATAATAATTAATAACATTGTCACTATATAACGAGTGCCCTTATTGGTTAATTTGCGTGCGCCAGCGTGTATTAAAACGTCAGCTGAATGGAACACATTCGGATTTTCGTTAGAATTACAAAAGGTTTTTTTTTTCCAAATATTAATGAATTCATCCTACTCCGGCTATGTTATAAAAGGATTGTCAATAACTAGCGTGCTTCCATCGAGTTTTGGGTGCATTTGGTCGGTTCCTTAGTATTCAAGAAGCTACAGCTACGCCTCATGCGACTCTTTCGCTTCTTTTCGCGCTAAGCAACCTCCCGCGTGCATCCAAAACTCGATGGAAGCACGCTTATCATCGACAAATCATAGGGTTCTAGACAAAGCGCGCGATCAATTTTAGAAGAGCAGTTAATTAAAGAATTACCCTTGCGAATGTAAAACAAACAAGCAAACAAAAAGAAAACAAAAAATGCTTTCTTCCTGTATAATAAACGACAGCTTTGTCAGGGAATGACAGATATTACTGATTTTATGAAGCAATAAATGAAAATACCTTACGTACTGGACAATGCTAGAACCATTTGCATCTTTTTTTAAATTTTTTTTTTTTTTACTTCAGTCAATTGGTGCGCAAGCGTACAGTTTGGTCGCTGTAATGAGACGGTTTTCTTTACCCAAGCCTTGGGTTGCGAGAAAACCTTCTACAGAAAACTAGTTACAAGTTCTTCAGCAAAGAACTGCAGGTAAATAGACTCGTACTTACTAAAGTATGCGTGATTTGTACGCGAATAATTGTATCATAAAACGCGTGGCAAGGCAGGCACCCATGTTGGATGACAAGCTTCAAAAGAACCGATCAATAAAAGTCGGCGCCTATGACGTCACATGCACTGCAAGAACTGAGGACCTTTTTTTGAGGAACTGTACCATTGTGGTAGAATTTTGTTCAATTTCTATTTCCTCAGGGGTAATCATATAATAACAAGATTTCAGTGCGAGACACTTTGACGGCTTATTTTTCAATCACTAAAGGCAATTCTCCTGCGCATTAAACATTTATCGATAGAAATCAATAAATATCCATGCAGTATAACGATTGTAGATGAATGCTGAATTCGAAACTATAACAAAAAAATATCAACAGATTGAACACAATTCTTCATAGAAAGTGAGTTAATTGAGAAAAACTGGTGCATGATATATACTATATAGGCTGTGGGAAATCAGCTAAAAAATTATCTGGGCATATTAAAAATTAACCATCTACGAGTGATCTACATCAATAAAATATGTTAAAATATAGGAAGAAAAACTAGAATGTGAAATGAAGCATTAAGCATTAATAGCCACTGGAACAGTTACTTTATGGCAGCAACAAATACACCCTAATAATGGTTTTAATTGAGATTTTAGAAGACGAAATGCAGATATACATATGATTTGGTACTCCAACCTCGACTTTAAACCATTCTTGCTTGAGCAGATTCCAGGAATATTTCACTTGTAGCTAGAATCGTCGGATGGGGGCAGACTGAAGGAGGTGACCAACATAGAGGCCACACTGCATACGATTATGTTTTGCGCTAAAGGTGATGTTAAACGAGACGATTCGCAACGACGATTTTTCGCGCAACAACGTTGAAAGAGATGTTGCAAGCTTTTCAAGCCGATTCAAAAACTCGCAACGTGTTGCCGTGACAGAGATTGCGTGGAAAATTGTCCCGCACGCCACGTTACACGAGAGCAATTTTTGGCGCAACATTCGCGTAACATTCATTGTTACGCGAAAAATCGTTGTCGCGAATCGTCTCGTGTAACACCACCTTAACATACAAATGTCTTGTATTATTTCAGTCAACTTTACAAAGTTCACGTATATGATTGCTACAATCACACGCTCATGCAATGTTACCGCGATGCAATGAGTAACTGGCAACTTCCCGTCAGGATAGGATTGCTCACGATAGATGCCTTTGGACATGCGCAGTTTTACTGTTCAAGTGACAAAATAACTCTGAAACTGTCAAAAATGCCAGAGGAAATCAGGAATAATTTCCCGTGTTCAGAAGAGTACTTGTTAGAGGGACAAAAATGCTCAGAAAAAGTCAGGAACCTTCTTGCGAAGAATCCAAAGGATTCGTCATTGTGCAGGTATTTGTCTGCCATTTGTGACTATAACTTTTGGAAGATGTGCTAAATACAGCTATTTTAAAAACGTTGTCGGAGCTAAAGGCGATAGGCGATAGGTCATTATAAGAAATACATTACAATTACAATTATTCTTCAACTAAGATCTTCGATCACTTGGGCATCACCTGGTTGTCCGTCGAAATCATAGTTCCATTGCTCCATAGCTACTTTACTACGTCTGACAAGCCAAAAAATGCCATCGGATTACGTCATTAAAAGTTTTGATTACTAAAAATTATATATGGTTTGGATGGATGTTATACAAGAATACTTTTAAAGAATCGGCAAAAAAAAGCTAAAAATCTCCCTAAATCGATAGGTTTATGTTGTTGTTTGTCGGACCTGCCATATTCTTTTGGATAAACTTTGAAAACCTGATTGGTGGAGCTATTGTTTGAGTGGATCTATGAATTCAAGACACAAACAGAAGAGATCCACAGTCCATTTGGTAATGTAATGACTTATTGCCTATCGCTTGGTTCGGACAACTTCTTTGAAATAGCTGTACAAAACTTGCATAACTGCTGTCAGGGGATGCGGCACGATATAAGACCAAGATGGACTCCCCTAGTAATTTTTCCCCGCTGCTGCTTTAAGGCTAGGAGATGCTACAGCTATTGCGTAAGGGTTTAGCGCAACAACAAAATTGAAATTGCGCGCATCTGAGTTAAGCGCAAAGTCGCAAAAATGTCCAGCGTGTTGATTGACCTCTAATCTAAAATTTTTGCACACATTGTGGCCGTAAACACAGGATACAACAAAAATGTCATTTGTGCGAAGTCTGAACTCATTTACAACGACTGCACGACTCAAGATCTCCCAAAGAGTCTGTTTCTTTTACCTGTCGCTACCTAGGGTGCTGTGTTGTTTTATCAGAAGAGAATGCTGCGTACAAGATTTTCATTCACATCATGTCACTGGCTTTTAGTTAAAAACGTCTGCCTTTAACTGTAGAAGGGCACTAACGTTATCCGTGTTTAAGAACCAGAACTTCTGTGTATTCACCATTCTTCATTCAGAGGCATATATGTTATTACCGGCTGAGAGGTCCGTATTGTGAAAAACTGTGCCCGAGGTCTTCAATATACGTACGTTTTCAAGGCCAAGGGCACAGTTTTTCAGTATACGGACCTCTCAGCCGGTACATAACGTGTTTATTTTTTCACCCTTTTTAGTTATTTATTATTTTTTTCGCGCAATTTTACCACGCTCGAGCCAGGATATTGTTGGATTGGGCATATCGTGAAAAACCGGACCGCTCGCGAGCCAATCATAGCGCGCGCTTTCCTAGAATTCCGGACGGGGAAAAATAAAAAAATAAATAAATGATACTTACTTTGCTGCTACCTTTTTTAATTCCATATAGAGAGTATTCCCGAAGTGTGTCATGTACGAAACGAGTTGCCAAAAAATATTGCAACACAACGATTGATATTCCGGCTGAGATCTCTAACGTTGCTCAAGAAAATCCTTTCTGTCCTGAAGAAAAGGATGACGGGAAAGATGACGTAGCATCAGCGACTCCAAAGAAGCTGACTGAAAATGGGAACAAATATACAATGACTGGAACACTTATGCCTTTGACAAGTTTCGCTGATGCTCTTCTGCCAATATGCGGTTTCTGGATTCTGCCAGGTGCTTTTAGCTACTTGTTTGTAATCGCATAAATCTTTCTTTCGCTTTGCAGTGTTTTTATTTGAGCAAATACTATAAAAGAAAGAAGAAAAAAAATTTTCATTAGTATTCCGACTGATCAGTATTCTAGCAAAAGCTTTTAATATCAACTATGACAGACCGCCTTGATTCGTATTTATTTAACTACAAACCCTCTGGAAATAATAAAGAATATTGAAATACCGTGCTGTACAAAATATATTTAAGGTAGCCCGTTCCTATTTCTTGGAGCGTTTATGATATTTTGGTTGCGCGCTTTTCGTCAACTAAACTTTTACCGAATTCTGTAATTTTTCGGATCCTAATTCAAGAATGTTTGAATTTTTAGAACATCGTATTTTTATCTTTCCTGGTGTGAATTTTTATTTTTTTAGATATCAACGCGTTTTAAAAACTACGATTTTTCAAAATTGGTCCATAATTCTGAAATTCCTCGATGGATTTTCTTGTTACCATGCCAAAAAAGCCGTGAAGCCTTGGAGATTTGTATCTGTTTGTTTCGAAGCCAAACTGACCATAGAACTTGCTACACAGAATGGCATTTTATCACTCAAAGAAATAGGAACGGGCCAACTTAACTTTACTAGACTAGCCCTTCCTTTTTTACTCCGATGAAGGACTAAAGTGCGAATCCTTTCAACATTTATATATTATTGTTATCTATACACTGACGCAGACTAGTATAATCACTAGTTGATTTTAGATATTTTGCATAAATGATTTATATATTGGTTATGAGCAAAACGCATTGGGCAAACATATGTACAGCTCTAGATTTTAGTTTGTCATGAACGTTCAACAGAAGGTAATGGATGGATGAACGGATGGTATAGTGAGTAGATGGCTAGATTGGAAAACGAACTGATGCAGATATAGATAAAAGTATTTAGCAGGCCCGTTTAGAAAAAGACGTCCCGTCCCCGATAGCTATATAGACGGTTGGTTGAATGAATAGATGGATAAATGGATGGACAAATGAATGGATGGATAGAAATGTTTAATTGTCCATCTCTTGAGGAATCAGAAACATGTAAATCTCTGTATACTTATTATTCGTTGTATAATTTGTTGATGGCAAGTTGAAATAAGATTATTAATCTATCTGATCAATCACTCAGTTGTCATCACTCTACTCTCATCACTTAGTACAAGTCTCGCAACATTGACGCTATCCAGTTTCGCAAACGCTATCCCACGCATTTGCTTTGTCATACGCAACGTACGCTTTTAAGCTCCCACCCTCCCTCCTCTCAGGTGAGTATAGGTATGACATGTCAGTGTGACGGTGCTAGGTGGGTTAGGACAGGGTTGCTATGGTGATCGCTAACCACTGACCGCTGAGCCGGCTGGGCACCTCCCACCTAAGCACCAATGCCAAGCTCATCTACTGTGATGAGTTTAATAGACCTTTTACCAAAATGGCGGCCGAAATTTTAAATAATTTAAAATTAGAAACAAATACCCGCACTAGAAAGAGCACCTCAACTTTAGTAACCCTACAAAGATTCATTATGTTAGGTGTTATAGCGGCCGAGAAAATTTTTTTCAAAAATTGCCAAATTTACAGAGAAATGTATGTCTGGGGGTCTAATGCACTAGTCAAATGAAACCCCCACCCCCATGGTCCCGGGGCAGGGTGGGGGATAGGTGGGGGATTGATTCACTTTTGAACGAAAGTTTGTCCCCTGGGGGTGGTGCATTTGATCGGAATAGACTCTGGTTCTCGTCCCCACCTGGGGCATGGAAACGAGAACTCTGTTGATAATGGGATTCCTGTGGTTTCTTCGTCGTTTTCTTCAGATGGCAGCTAAAACCGGGAAAAAGGTAAGATCAGTTCTCAGTGGAAAAAACATTGCTTTTTTTGTCTCTACAATGCTTTTATTCTCTTTCTGCTTCAATGAATGCTTAATCTATAAAATGTAATTGTTTGATTTGTATGATCAGAGGAATTTGCTACGTAAACTGCATCACAATAGAGCTGTTAAGTGTGACGTAATTCGAACGAAAAACGACTTCCGGGTCCAAAATGAAAAGTAGTTCTTTGAAGATTTTTCTTGCTTTGTTGTTCACAGTAGGAATTGGTGTACATAGGTCTGTTTTGTACAGGTGGAGGAGGAATTGTGGATAAACGTTTTGGTTTTATTTTAGCACATTTTGTGAAAAATTGGACCCCTCACAACTTAACAGCTCTATAGGCGAGTTGTTGGTTTGGGGTCAATGATATGGAAACAATTCCCAGAATCAGAAGTGGAATTATTAATTCCCGATCCCAAAGTATTTACAAACATGACCTGATTCCTCTTCAAATTACGTACTAGGTGCTGTTTCAGTATCAAGAAAGCAAAAAGGCTATCGAATTGCAGCCAAACGAAAAGGTCATTGATAAGGTTAAAGAAGTATTTGGTCTAGTGTGCGAGGATGAAGACGTCATTCTTCAAAAGTATGACGAGGGATGGGGCGAGTGGTGTGATGTTGCGGAGGCACAGATAAATAATAAAGATAAAATCAAAGTAAATGTCAAAAAGTCTTCTTATCTTTATCAGGTGGGTTTTTATAAACTTTCATCCATTATAATATTCAAAAGAGTTAATTCATGCAGTAAGCCTTGAGGTACTAAATTATTACAGTTACTAATTCTGTTGTTTTCTATTGTTTAACTAGCACTATTTAGTGCTACATAGTGCAAAATATCTTGAAACCGTTCATGATTTCATTATTGTTAGATCACGGACCCAGGGGTAGGGGCATTTGATCGAAATATCTCTCCCAGGGGGTGGGGGTTTTGACAGTATTTGACTAGGGTTCAAGTCAAAGTCCCCACCCTGCCCCGGGACCGGGGTGGGGGTTTCATTTGACTTGTGCATTACGGCAGATACTTTAAGCGTTTTAAATGAATTTTCTCACGTTTGGAACCCAAACTTGTGTATTTAATTCATTCTTCTACCGACACATTTGATTTAAAGCGGTAATTTATTTGAAAAAGGGCTTATTTTTGCTAAAAAGCTTAAGTGACATAAGCTGAATGAAAACAAACATGGCGGCTCCACGTGCACCTGCTGACTAAAACTTTTACTGGTTCGATGTTTCAGGTATTAAAGACTAAACTAGCAAGAAAAAGGTAGCAAATCTTTTAACATCATCTTCTTTTGAGATATGGCTCCGTTTCGTTGGCCATAGCGATGCACGACTTGATGCTCGCCCAAGAGGTAGCTGCACACAAACCTTCAGGAAAGGCTGAATGGGAAGAACTTGCTCAAAAGTTGAGTGAAGAGTTTTCTAAAGACAAAAATGTCATTCTAAAAGGGAGAGGCTGCAGAGAACACATGGAAAGGCTGAGAAAAGTATAGAGACGAGGACAAGAAGGCTTTGAAAAGGTACACTGGTAGTGTAGCTTTGGAAAATGCTGAATATTAGGCAGTGGAATACTGTATTGTCTTTATAGCTTTTAGCTGTTTACTGTATCATCTTCTAGGAAAATAGACTGATTCCTCTTAACCTTATTGTTTTTTGTTTCTTCATTGAAAACTATTTTATGTGCGATTCAGATCTGGAACAGAGGAAGATTACAATGAACTATGCCAACTTCTTGAAGACATATCAACCTACAGAAGAGATCTGGAAGAGCAGAAAATCAAAGAAAAAGAAAATAAAAAGATCAAGGAGAAATCAGATAAGCAAAAGGGATTACAAATGAGAGCTGCAGCCTTGTCTACAATGAAAAGTAAGACTGCAGACTTTCTAATCGATTAATTCATGTTAGAT
>JAAAQI020085559.1:0-16730 GCA_011800005.2 Stichodactyla mertensii | reverse complement strand
GGGGGGGGGGGGGGGGGGGGGGGGGGGGGGGGGGGGGGGGGGGGGGGGGGGGGGGGGGGGGGGGGGGGGTGGGGTGTGGTGTGGTATGGTTTGGTGTAGTGTAGTGTGGTTTGGTTTGGTGTGGGGTGATGTGGTGTGGTGTGGTGTGGTGTGGTGTGGTGTGGTGTGGTGTAATTTAGTGGTACATTGTGTTGCATTGCGGCTCATGACGCATGCGGTAAGAATAGTAAACATGTATGTTATGGTACAAATAGTTAGTCTACCTGTTCCTAACACACGTAACGATGATCTGTCATACTTGGTTACCCAACTATCCCCTGATTTTAGCAACAATCTAATAGCTGTAGGTGACCCGTAGAACTGGCTAATCTTGAGTCGCTGGACCATATCCCAATAACGTCCGGGGTCAGGATAAGTTGGGGTGCTCTCAAAGAGAACAGATGTAGCCCCGTTAGCCAAGGGACCATATACGACATAAGAGTGGCCCGTAATCCAACCGATATCTGCTACACAGCCAAATATATCCCCAGGTTTGTAATCGAAACAGTACTGAAAAACAACGAAGATTATTTCAACTCACTGTACTCCAACGATAACACAATATACCTTGTTCTATGACCCATAAATCATTTCGTTTTCGCTCATTTGCATCAAATTTGAGGGACACTATGTATCGACACAATAGTTTTCATACAGTGAAGGATAAGAAGCTATTGCTTTTATGCCCCTCAAAGTGGGAAAAATAAGAAACCAGTAAATAGAAAATTCTCTACCTTCATAGTGAGTTTAGCGTATAGTAGATATCCAGCCTGGGTGTGTAAGATGCCCTTGGGTTGGCCAGTACTGCCAGAGGTATACAGCAAGAACAGAGGATCTTCACTATCCATAGACTCGGCTTCACACTCAACGTCGTGTTCTGCCATAGCCTGGAATGCGATTAGAAAAGAACTAAGGATACTAAACTAAGCCGCATACTAAAGCAGCATCTATTCCGAAAAGGGTGTGTGGGGTGCAGAATGGGAAGGATAACTAACGTTACACTTTAATTAGGAATTGGGAAACTTTCTAAGCTATACTAAGCACGTAAAAACACAGAGTTAAAAATGTAGATTAAAGACAGTGCAAAATTCTAAATGGCAATGTCCTTGAGTTACAGTTTCCTTGAGGAAAAGTAATATAATCAGTTCTTTTTATAGAAAGGCCTGAAGGATTCCTCTTTTACTTCAATTTTTTAAAAAAATAAAAACTGACATAAAAAATTAATAAAACACGATCATACTTCTTCCAGAGGAACGTCTAGCTTTCCCATTGGCACATCTCCACCAGTGCGCTTCATGACAAAAACTCTCTCAACACAAGGACTCTTTGACACAGCATCATCTACAACTCTCTTTAGCTCTCCAATCTTTCCTCCTCGTACAATTTGGTCAGCGGTTATTACTGTGGAGGCTTGAGCTGTGTGGTATATAAATATCAAAACTTGGTAAGTGCAAAGCAGTTTAGTGTGGTGTGGTAGATTGCAATATGGTACAGAGTGGTGTGGTGTAATAGGGTGTGGTGGGGCATGACATGGCACAAAGCTGTGTGGCTGGCTGTGATATGGTGTGGAGTGGTGGGGTAAAGTTTGCTACAGTACATTAAGTGCAGAGTGGTGCAGTAGGGTATAGAGTGGTGTGGTGTGGTAAGGTGTGGTGTGGTGTGACTGGGTGTGGTGGGGCATAGTGTAAAGCTGTGTGGTTGGCTGTGATATTGGGTGAGGTGCTTGGGTACAGTGTGGTGCGATACATATATGATATGATGTAGTGTGGTGCAGCAGTTGCACTGTGCAGTATGGTATGGAGTGGCTGGTTTGCAATATGGTAAAGTATTTCAAGGGACCAAAATCTATTCATCAAGGCTATACACAAATTGATGAAGCCATACAGACATCAAGCTTAACAGATGCACCTTTACATTAGAAAGATGGCGGTTTCTCATGTCCACATGCCGGCTTCCCAAACCAGACAGACCTCATTTCAACATGCATAGGTATATACTCACCATCATTTATTCTACTGGATAATGCATCAGCACTAAAGCCTGCAAACACCACACTAAAAGAGAAGTTTTAGAAGGATAATAAATCCCATCGTACCCTCCTGATTTACTGACAGTTACTCTAGCTAGGACTACAAAAGTCAAACTCTAACCACAATGGTTTCAAATGTAAACTAGCAATCTTATAAGATATGAACACTATAACACTAAACAATTTTGAGCTGCCAAATGGAAAATAAAATGGCAGAAGAAATTTTGCTCCACCAAAATTATTTGTCCTGCCAAAAATAGAAAAAAAAAATTGTCTGGCCATTTTTATCAATCCCTTTTAATCCCTTTACTGATTGATTTACCTGTGTGGAGCACCAATCCTTGCACAAGCCAACATCGCTGCAACAGCAAGTGGTGAGACAGGCATGTAGATACAAACAATGTCTCCTTTCTTGACTCCATGACTTTTCAGCATGTTAGCCATACGATTCACCATCTCATAAAGTTGTCTAGAGTGATTTACATTAGGAACAAATCATTGTTTATGGGAATGGCAGAATGGGTGGGAAATTTTTGAAAATTTTTCCAAGTACCAGCCTTATTAGAAAGGATTAAGTTTTTCTAACTTGTGGGGGCCTCAATTTTTTATAGGCTACACTTACCAATAGCAATAATTTTAAAACAAGAATATTAAATTTACGTACACAATTTACAAAGGTTTGTTCAAACTCCAACTTACATGTATGAAACATGTTCAACATCACCAGGTTCATCTTTTTCCCAAATCAAAGCACTTTGGTTTGGAATAGACCTCATGTGTCGGTCAACACAGTTCTCTGAAACAGTATATGTGTACTAAAGCTTTTAAACAGTTGGCTCCCCTCATACTAAGTTCTATATATAAAATGACAAAAAACTACTCTTGGCCTTCGTGCATCCTGTGGAAATACAATCACAAAGATGTGGCAGCCATGTTGGGTACCAAACAATAGAGGCTGATGAGAAAATCTTTTTTAACTATACACCCACACCCCTGTAGAAGAATAGTGCTAGGTTTTTTCCATTGCCTTATATGGCCCAAGCATGTAGCATGCTGGCCATAAAATGCGGAAAAAGAGGTTGTTTCATTATCATGTTTATTATATATGGCAAGGCAAAGGTTAGTGATCTGTACTGAAAGTACCTTGCCACATGATAAAGATGGGCACCAGTTTGTTTACTAATGTTTACAACCAAATGTATCAATAAAGCCAATTGGCAACAATAATAAACAGTAGTCAAGTGCTAGAAGATTTCACCATGCACAATAATCACACGATATACTACCCTGTACATTCTCAAATAACAAAATTAGAGCCTGGAATAACCATATCTGCTCATGTACATGTGCGTGACTAACTGTACAAACAATAAGCGAATCATATCAAATTTGTTCATTTCCAACACGCCATGGTGTACAGTCTAGTGTGAATTTCCAGGAATAAAAGTGTTAGAAATTATGACTGATATTAAAATAAAGCGATTTCTTTATATATTTCACCTGAGACATTGATTTTGCCTCCAAGAAACCATCGATGTTGTCCCTCGTTCATGTCACAATCGCTTACTGTATCAAAAGGCTTCTTCCATTCCAATTGGGTAGCACCGAGTTGGCCCCAAAAAGTATCGGGATTTGTTATACTGTGATCGTACTGGACGCTGTTCTCGGGAGACACGAAGCTCAGCTTTGGTGGAGTGAAGTCATTATTGAAAAATGAAGACGCGTTTCTGCATAAAGGTGCAATGAAACGACGAGAAATCAAACTACGGGACAGAGCACAACACGCCATGGTATACAGTCTACGACCCCAGTTTGGATATGAGCACGTGACAAAACAAAGACGGGGAGGGGGTGGTGTGGGGTAGTGCCACATGGTCATATATGATCAGGGATCTTGCCTTTGATGATTGCTTTTAGGAAGCTATCGGCTTTAGGAATAAATCGTAGCTTCAAGTGCACATCCACTCACAATTTATTAAAGATGGCTGAAGCAAGAAAAGAATTCGAGGAATTACTACAAAAATTGGGGATCCACAGCAAGACTATAGAACATCCCGAGGTGTTTACTGTAGAGGCCATGATGCCTTATCTAAAAGATGCCGACGGTGCAGTGTGCAAGAATCTCTTTCTCAAAGACAAAAAGAAAAAAGGGCTTTGGTTAATCTGTACTTTGGCTGACAGAGAGATCAATCTAAACGAGCTCGCAAAGAAAGTTGGCGCGCCTGGAGGATTTCGCTTTGCAGACGAGTCTATAATGGTGGAAAAGCTTGGTGTTGGACAGGGGTGTGCCACTGGGTATTCTATCTTTAAGGACACCAACAAAGATGTCAAACTTGTTCTAGACGAGGAGCTAACTGATTCAGCAAAACATCCAATGATTTATTTTCATCCTATGGTTAACAATGCCAGCACAGGAGTAGCGCCAGAGGATTTTTTGAAATTCGCTAAAGAAACAGGACATGAACCAATTTTGGTTAAAGTTTAATGGCATTAACTTATTGCCAGTATCATTTATACGATGTATGATCCCACTACGGTTCTCTAGATAGAATAGGATAACCAACTCTAATTTCTTATCCTCCTAGCTATTGGGTCTAGTTAAAAAACATTATGCACCAGTCAAAGTAAACCCCCAGCCCCCCCCGCCAACCTGTGCACAGCCACGTGAATGCAGAGGTATTTTATTACCTTACTCTATTCAATTTTTGAATCCCCACTAGGAGGAGGTGCTGTCTTTGTCCTCCCCTCTTAAGCCTGGTTCACACTGGCAAGGCAAGCATAAGCACAAGCAACATACACAGACTCAGTACTGCATGTATCACCAAGGTGTGAGAAAAGACAAGTACTGCTAATGAGCAGCACACTACTGAGTCTGTATGTTGCTTGCACTTATGCTTGCATCACCAGTGTGAACCAGGCTTTATCTAGGGCCAAATTAAACTTCCAAGTGAGATGGAATATACAGGACAGGGGTACCATTGAGGGCATTATTTTCTCATTTTTAAGGACCTCAAATTCCAAGTCTCCAGTCATGCCCAGGTTTGGGGTGGGGGGTGGGGGGGTATTGAGTTTTATCCAAACAGTAAAACACTGAATAATACTAAAGCAAATTACACTCAGCCCAATCATGTATCCAAGCAACACAATATGATGTACAATTTTTATACAATCTCCTTTTCCCAATCGCTCACATTTTTCATTTTTAAGTGCTCGGCATTGAATAATGCATATTATTAATTAAGCCTTTTTATGAATACTATACACAGTCAGCTGGATCAATTTAATAAAAAGACATATAACTGTCTGTAAATGATTTTTTTATTGATTTATTTATAGCCATTAACCAACACACTTGAGGCTTACTTTTTCTACAACTGAATCTGTTAAGACATGAAATATTCAAATCAAAAATCCTGGGAGACATTAATTAATATTAAACTAGTGACTGTCTGCTTTGAACCAATCAAAAGCTCAGAAAAAGCATATCAGCCAATCAAAATGCTTGAATTTATGCCTTCATGTCTTCTCCTCCAAGGATTTTCAAAGTCTTAGCTAAATAAAATTCAGCCACCTTCAAGACAAAAAGAATTCCCTAATTATGTACAATTAAAAAGAACCAAGTCTGGCACAACCTAAAGATCAAATAAAAGTATAGTTCAAAATTTAAGTGAGGAGACTATAAACTATGCTTCCCAGGAGAAGGTCTATTATCCATACACTTACTAAAGGTAGACATCTCTTAACTGAGTGTGAGGAACATACAGTAAGATAAGAACTGAATTTTTATCCACTACTTTAGGGCCTAAGCAAGTACTTCATGGGCCATAAAAAAGTGGAAAACAATGACGTTCCTGCTTCATGATAAATCAAAATACTATCAAGTATATAACAATTGGATGCAAGAAACATGAAGGGAGAATACAAACCTGTGAGCAATATAGCGACTAACTATTATTATAACACTATGTACAACCAGTTCCACTAAAATGGATAATATTTATAATTATTATGGTCAATTAACAACTCTAAATATATACTAGGTATATTTAAATTTACTAACCTACAATTAATTTTATTTTAATTATTATAATAATAGTGAACAAGTTGCAGGACAAAAAAGCCATTCAACCTTAACTGACATGAATAGAATCTGTTTTAAATCTGTGCACCAATTAGTATTGTCCAATAATTCTAACATAATAAATATGATGGAAGGAAGTGACATATTCAGGGTCAAATTAAGTGACTTGTTCTCTCGAATCAGGGCATTTTCCTATTCAGTCTGGGTTAGCACTTGGTAATATTTAACATTCCTTCCTTATAGGAGGTCTTTTTGGATTCTCATACAGTTTTTTATCTAGAAAGTTAAGATCAGAAGAAAGGACCATTGTTGTTGTTGTTGTTATTATTATTATTATTTAGTTAAATAAGCCTTTCTGGAGGCCATTTATCCCTCGCTTGGAGAGGATGAAACTACCAAAACACTTGCTAATCTCAAGAAATAAGAACTTATAAAAACAACATTCTCATTAAGTGAATTAAGTAAATTCATTATTATTATTTTTTTTATTACTATTATTATACAATTAATATATGTAATGTTATCTGTAAAATGAGAGTTTATCAGGTATGGCATGACTTCATGTGACATTATGTAAGGCCCTTTTCTGATTGGACAATACATTTTTGGAGGCAAAAGAAACTTCATAATCAAGCAAGTTTTTTGCCTCCAAAAACAATTGTCCAATCAGAAAAGGGCATTACATAATGTCATGTGAAGTCACACGAGACATGATAAATTCTCATTCGTTTGACTGCTCCACCCAGTAGAAAAATCAAAATGGCTCCACGAGCAGAGATTTAAAATTATTTTCAAACACTCATGAATAATTAATGAGCATTTGGTCCTATCAAAACCTTCAAATCAGTCACATGCATGAGGCTTTAAACCTGGTAAAGTCCTTCTCATTGGTATTCTTTATATAAAGAATACTAATGAATTTAGTGAAATTTTACCTAAAGAATACTAGTGAATGAAGATGATTCTTTACATAAAGTATCACCCATGTTTATATGAAGACGTAGTAAGTCTCACAAAGGACAGTCTCACAAGAGATCACTGACTTCCAGTTTGAAACAAGCTAAACATTCCTCTCTTAACCTAAACGTGTTGTCCTACACTTATGGGAGCTGTTTTCTATACAATGCACATGCCAGTGATGTAAAAGTGTTTGAAGCAGCTCAATAAACTTGCAGATCGTGTTTTACAGGGTCTAAAACCACTCGGCTATGCCTCATGGTTTTAAATCCAATAAAACACTCCTGCTTGTCCATTAAACAGTACATCATATACTCCTAAAACAGTTAATCACACATACCCAGTTAAAGAAATTTGTTTTTTTTCACATTAGAGAACCAGAGTTTTTTTTAGAGCCAAATCCAAAACATTTGGCTATGCATAAATAGCAATGTTAATAATAAACTATGCTTAGAATAGCACACACACACACACACACACACTGATGAAAGGGGTTTCTCAATCAACCTGATCATGAACCACTTCTGATCATTGGACACCCAGCTCCTTCAGCTAATTGCTAAAAAAAATAAAAATAAAAATATCTCACAACAACTTGTACAAATAACTAAAAGATGCTAAACTTGAAATCTTATTGATTGGCTGACACAAATCAATTCATCAGTAGAGCTGAGTAACACCAAAACACAAATTTCATTGTGTTTGTCCATAGTTAAATGACGACTTGGGTTGTCTTGGTAACCAAAGCTGGATTAGCACAAAGTTAGTTTTGAGCAATTTGGCCCATTACAACTTGTTCACTACCAAGATATCACTTTTATTAAAATATTGACAATTTCATGCCACACACTGACATGTAACTGTCATCTATTATTCTGCAGTGGTGATAACCCCCCGGGATTACTTTGCTCACTACAAGTACTTGTTGTTGAATGACTGTCACTTGAAGTTGTCTTCTTGAGTTTTCTTCTCTTGGCAAGAGGAGCATTCTCCACTTCCATCAGTGTAAATCCTTGACGCTGAGCCTTGTTAAAGGCATCATATGTTACATTTAATGCTGACTCCACATAAGTTCGTTTGTGTCCCCTTTCAAGTATTCCAGGGGTCATTAGAGGTGTGTGTGGTAACTGTGTTCCACCTCTTAACCAACTATGGTGAAGGACTTCATGGATAGTCAGTCTTTCTTTAGGATCTACTGTTAACAATCCTGTAAAATAACGTTTTATTAGCTGCAGTTAAGCCTGTCTCTCCATAGACCCCTTGAAGCAATTCCCAACACAATATACTGAGTCGAAATATGGCTGCTGCTATTTGCACAGTTTTGAATTTAATATTCTAAAGTAAAATAAGCCATACCAGTTGAAAGGAGATATTTCTTAGTAGAGAGTAGAGATTGAAAGTTGGAGAACAAGATAGTGAATAGAAGTGAAGTTATTGCAATATTGAAATGTGCTAAAAATGCCAAAACGAGGCTAGTCAGTCATGACTGTCAAATCTAACACTTAAGTCTGTATTTTCAATTCTTGGTATCTTGGAAGCAATACATGATATAACATTTAAACTCTCTGAAAACACTCTCTCTCACATGCTCTTTTAGATGACAATGTTAATTTTTCTCAAATCAGTTTGGGAAAGAAAATCAGCTGGCCGCCATATTTTGATTCAGTCTACAAGCTTAAAAAAATTACTAGGCCAACAACCAAGTGGTTTGTGTGGCTGTTGAAAAGTTACCTTGGATAAGATCTTTAGCTGGTGTAGATATTGACTGCCATTGCTGGCCTTCAAACCTTATATCCCCTTGAGTGATTCGTTGCATAACAAAGCCTGCTGATGACCTGTACCAACTACCACTGCTCTGGAATGGGACTTGACCAGATAACATGGTATACTGCAAGCAAAAAAACAATGAAACAAGAAATGATTTGAACCTGTGCAGTTAAAACACACCTTCTTGAATCTATGCATTCCAGGTAAAACATCAACAACAGTAATGAAAACAGTAGCAACAGTTAATAAATTAAGTAATGACAACTTAGCAAAGCAACAGCAATGACAACAGCAACAGCAATGACAACAGCAACAGCAATGACAACAGCAACAGCAATGACAACTACAATAGCAGCAGTAGCAACAATGGCAACAGCAATGACAATTACAATAACAGCAGCATCTGCAACAACTGCAACAGCAACAACTGCATCAACAGCTTTTGAAACTACAAGGTGGCAGAGATAGGACATCATATTGGTAGGCATCATTTCCATGGTCAAAAAACATTTACCATTGTCATCTAGGCCACACCCACATCACACCAATTCTAGATCTTATTTGAAAGGAATTATGTTACGACAATCTCTGCTGTATATCAATTAAATAGCTGATTTGGCTTGATTTTGAAAGTACAACCTACTTGACAGAAACTCTATAGAAATATATAATGTTATTAAATGGCTCGGAAGTCCATGTTGAGAATATATTTGCCCAAGGTTTTGAAAACAGACTGAGGCTGCAGGCTGAGGTCCATTTTCAAGACCGAGGGCAAATATTTTCTCAGTACAGACCAGCCTAAGCCATTTAATAATGTTTTTATTTTTTCCTGGTTTGGAATTCCTTCTAAGCCCATGTAACTGTGAGCGGTCCAGATGAGCCAGTCCATACTGAGAAAAAAACTGGACCAGCTAACAACCAATCAGCATGTGTGATTCACTAGGATTCCAGACCAGAAAAAAATATATTGATGTTATTTAACATCAAGATTATTATCTTACCAAGATCACACCAAGACTCCACAAGTCACATGATTCATCATAACCCCTATGATTGACAGTATGATCCAACACTTCTGGGGCTGCATAGCTAACAGTAAAGCATGGTGTCTGCAATGGTTGGCTTTCACTAGGTTTTAACCTTGCAAAACCAAAGTCTACTAACTTCACTTCTGATTCTTCTGAATTATCAACAAATAAAACATTCTGAAAGGAACAGAAGTCACTCAAATCAGTACTAAATTAAAAAAATAATCTTAAGATTTTGTATAATGGTCTGTTAGTCTAGGGAGGTTAGTCTAGTCTTGTATTCTGAAGGTAGTAGAGGGAGGCATCCTCATACTGGTAGAAGTTTGGACATTTTTCTTGACACATGCATCAAGAACATTCTCTTTTTGTCGGGTGGGTGGGGGGGGGAGCTGTAACAGTGTAGTTGTGTTTTCTGAAGTCACAAATAATCAAGTAACTTACCTCTGGTTTAAGATCTCGATGAACCACACCTTTTTGGTGCATAAACTCCACAGCACAAACCAATTTTTTCATTATAACACTAGCAGCAGACTCTGTAAATGTTTTCTTTTTTCTGATCCTTTCTAAGAGCTCTCCGCCAGCTAGTAGCTCCAAGACTAGGTACGTATGGAACTAAAATAGGAAAGTAACAAAGTCAAAATTGCTGTCAGCAGTAAATGAAGGTCGAAACAACATTACCAAGTAACTTATAGCAACCATACTTACATCGTCATTATATACTTCATATAGTGTAACAATATTGGGATGTCCCTGACATATTTTCAGTGACTGTATTTCACGTGTGGGATCACACCTAGTGGATCATAAACGTAACATGAAATAATCAAATATTTAAGCAGTATAAAACATGTGAGCATGTCTACATTCTGTGATACAAACATGATAAGAGCTTTTCATGATAAGTGTTTCTATTGCTTTTTGAAAATTTATCTGCAACATATATAATACATGTTTCTGTAATTGTCTTACCGTCGGCTTATTATCTTGACAGCATATTCCATTCCTGTCCTTAAATGTACACATCGCCTGCAAAATTCCCACATTTTCTTATTGTTTCTCATGATTAATTTAATAAGGAAAAAATTATCTTTGATTCCCTAAGGGAATATTAATATTCTTCCCAGTCCATCCTTTGCTGTAATAGATATTTTCAAATGTGAGGCAAATACTAGACATGCTCATGATAATGAATAAATGGAATAATGAGAAGATTATTTCATTTATTCATTACAATTTCAATTTCTTTTATTTCAGGTTCATTTCCTTACCTGCAAGTAGAAAAACTACCATCACCAAGTACATCACTGGTAATTCTATAATTTTGGAAAAAATGGGAACCCTGTAGAAGAGAAATAAAACAGAATCTTGTAGAATAACTTATTAAAACTATTTGTCTTTTTCAATATTTTACTGGTGGCATATTGGTTCTGAGTGAGAAAAGAAGTTTCTAATTTTTCACCTTAAACATGTCTTATATCATGAAAAAATGATTAAAAGAGAAAAATGCAAAATGGGACAAAGAGAATGAACTCAGAGGTGGCTCCAGGATTTTTAGAGGGGGTGCACCTCCAGGTTTTTCCTGGGATTTTTTTTTGGGGGGAGGGGAGGGCACCATTAATGATCAGCACTCAAGCACCAATGAAAAGTAAATAACATTAAATCCATAACTGACTGTAAGTAACTCATCTCAGGGAGGTGCGCACACCCCCTGCATTCCTCCCCCCCTCCCCTGGAGCTGCCCCTGGAACTTCAAAATGAATAGCCATTACAAAAAGATATCAAATGCATGAAAAAGGCAAAATGATAAAAAGGGTCGGAGATGTTAACAGAGACACAGAAAATAAATCTTACTTCAAACATAGCTGCATAATCCACCAATCCCTGAGCAGGTCTGCTTTGGGAAGTTGAAGTGACATTGAATTCATTCTCACCAAAAATTATTGATGGAGCTACAAAGGAGTACCCCTGAAACAAAAGAAAATGAAATTATAACAGAATACAGGTAAGATTCCAGAAGTATTCCAGACCTCTACTGTGTAACTTTACTGGCAAGGGACAAATTTCTAAGAACACTATAACCCCATTTACATGGTGAGCCCAACTGATGAGGTAAGGATAATTCATGTAAGGGATACCCCTAGATTTTGGCAAGTAAACAGTAGCATTCTGCCTTGCCAATCTATGTTTTTTGGATTTTGGACCACGAGTGGAGGAGACCCTTTTGGCAATGAAAACATCACCTTGCCAAATTAAACACTTGTGTAACCACCTACGCTTGCCTGAATAATAGAATTGTCTCATAGAGCATGCATGACTAGACAAGTGTGCTTTGTAAAATAGCACATTTCTAACATGTATTCTGATTGGCTAGCTGCTATGTTTACATAAGACCAATATCACATGGCTTGCTTCTCTTTATTTTACAAAACAAATATAAAATGTTTTTCCATGTAATATTGGTAATATCACACTCGGGATAGTTTGGGAGAAGTCTCAAACTCTGTGTAAAACCTCACCTATTGCTCACTTTTATACAACAGCTCTTGACTTCTCCCAAACTTCCCTTGTGTGATATTAGACCGATATCACGTGGAAAAACATTTTATATTTGTTAAGTGTAAACTGTCCTTGCCTTGCTGAAACTTAGCATCATCCTTGCCTAAGTCATCCTTGCCTTGCTGTTCATTTTTCCATGTAAATGGGGTTTATATCTGCTGCCATGATGTCAACAACCCATGAATCCCACCCTTTTGATAAATGTTTAATATAGAAAACCCACTGTTCTGGGCATTTATTTTTGATCCTGCAGCAGAATTGAATTTAGAATTGAGTTAACTATCTGCTTAATGCAGATGTCCAACTGTTAATACAAACAATTTTTCAGTTCTGTTATTGCCTAAACCAATGGGGTTCAACTGACCGCATGTTGTATCCAAAGAACTGTTAACCAGCAGGGATTATTACTGCTTATAAATGGTATAATATCCAAGAGTCAACCAATCACTGGGTGAGGGGGAACCCAGGGGTGCTTCTTGTACCTTTTCAGGGTTGAAATTGGTAGTTTGGTACCATTTACAGTGTTAAAAAGCAACAAAAACCTCCAATAGGATTAGATAGTACCTTTTAAGGAGCACATTTGCTGATAAATGAGATAATGGCACATGGATAGTTTTTGGTACTTCTTTATAGGGGTAAAAATCATTTGTTGCCATGTCCATCAGGGGTACCTTTTAGGGTTACCCTAAACCCCTTGGAAACCCCCCTTCTGTAAGGAAGCCCTCCCCAAAATTGTGACAACATATTTTTCTGTCCATATAATGGTAAATGAATCTTTTCCATTGTGCCAGCACTTACTCGGAAGACTCTGTCAGCTGTTTTGGGCACAGCTGCAGGAGAATAAAGTGGTGCAAGGTCTGTGAACTCTTCAGAAAAATTGCTAACATCTAGTTCATCTCTAATTCTTGGTTTAAAGGGGGCTGGTATTTTCTTGGCTGCAAGGTCTTCCCAATTAATACACTGAAAGTGAAAAAGCCAGTAATTGTAATGAAAAAAATCCACACTAACTAATAAAAGAGTATGTCAGTTGTGTCTGAGCACAAAATGGTAGTACTGATAATATTAGAATTGGACATTTTTAATCCTTAAATTGATAGAGCTTCTTTACTCTTCAAGAAAGAGTGACATCTGAAATGTAAGCAGGTTTTTCCCATTAAGCATTTATAGCATTGCACAAATTCTTACAACAAAATTTGATTACAGGTATCTAACACAATTCAATTATGCACCATTTTTTGACACACAAAACAATTTTTTGTCAGGGAAACACAGTTTTTGCAGGAAATCAAAAGAGGATGACAAACTTCTTGCATAATGGAGGGTCAAATTTTGTCAGCACTAGACTGTCAGAGTAAAAAGCTGTGGTAACAAAAGGTTGCCATGTTATACCTTAAAGAATTGGTGCTTCTTTATCTCATGGGCTCCCTTTGCCCCAAGGCGAGCTTTTGGGTCTTTTTGTAACAGTTTCCGGAGCAAGTCAATAGCATCTTGGGATAAATCATGTGGCATTGGAGCATTGTTGTAAAGAATTCTCCTTAAATACACAAATAAAAGAGACGTTTACAGTGTGTTTCACATAACTTTTGACAGGTGAGTTCCAAAGTTCCTTCAGAAATTCCAAGTCATACTTTGGAAGTTCACAACAAACTTTGTTGGTGCACTTTGAATTTATTTTCTGTGGAAGTTTGATAATTCATTAAAATCAACTTCAAGGTTTACACTGATGAAGCTGTTCCACTAAAGAAGGGCTGTGCTCATCCTCAGGATGGCATCGAGGAGAAAAACAAGTAGAATTTGCAAATAAGACTGAATATCTAACGAATTACTGAACTTGTAAGCAAGTAAGTTTGAAGTTCACCAGTGAAGTTCGTTGTGACTTTCCAAAGTACATCTTGAACTTTGGTACTTCAGAATGAACTTTGAAACTCACTTGTCAAAAGTATACGTGAAACACACTGTAATTCCAAAATGATTCAAAATGAATGATATTATAGATGTATCATAGAAATCAGGTGAACAGATGAGTTAATGCTGGTTTTTTTTAGGGAAAAAAGTCATAGGTAACAATGAAATATAATACAATTTGATGCAAATTTGAATGATCCTGAAGCCCTGTGAAGTTCTCCTGACAACTCATGATGCTAACACTAATTAATATAAAAGAACATTTATTGCATGTTACTATGGCAGGTTCAATGCAAGGTACATCATTTTTTGTGTGCTTTTTTTCTTTCACAACTTGCAAAACAATTTTCAGTAATTGTATACTTTATGACCATGCAGCCAACAGGTGCAACTGTCAGCTGTATGTCTGAATCTGACACCTTATTGACACTTCACCAAAAGTCAGTTGACACATTTCCCCCCTAATTTGCTAAAGTCTATCACAACTTGCCATGCCAATTTTCAGTAACTGTATACATTATGATCAGCTGACAAATGTTGACCAACAGTTAGCTGACTGTCACCAAAATGTCAGCTGACACTTAACCAACCGTCAGCTGACACTTTTTTATCCTATTTGCTAAAGTGCACAATCTCCCCAATTTTCATTTTACATACTAACAAAAATGCCCAAAAAAATTTCTTCTGCAACCCAAACAAAAATCTGCAGAGTTAATAACAAGGCCTTCAATACCAGATAAAAATTTGAAAGACAACAGGTACACTAAGGCAAGGTGATATGCTATATTGCTTGAAGGTAAATACATCTCAGCACTCACTTTGATATCTCAGACTGGTTATTTTTCTCGCCGTCCACAGTGAAAGGAGATGCACCAGTGAGAAGCTCATACATTAACACCCCAAGACTCCACCAATCCACAACCTAAGAAAAATAGTTAATTGGGCATTCAATGTGGAACAACATGTTAGACACTTTTTGTTGGTCTAAAAGTTGCAATAAAACTAAAGAAGGTTTTAGACCTTTTTAAAAAACAATTACCACTACTGGATAAATTTTTGACAAAGAAATGCAAATTACTGAAATACAACACATACATTACATGGTGTAATACGTTGTAACCTTGAAATGGTATCCATTCACAGCCCAGATCAATTACATATGACTGCCAAAGGCTCAAGGCATGAACATGATCATGACACAGTCAAGATACCACAAGATACAGCAAAATTCTAGAAAACATCATGGTCACAGCAAGGCACACTTACAACACAGAATGTGCTGTGAGCTTTTCACAGTCATGAAACCTGCTCTATACTTACAGTATCATTATAGCACAGGTACAACAATACAAATTAGCCATGTTCTCTATTCATAAAAAATCTGCCCTATTCTGCTTTTAATTTCATTTTAACATTTCCATTATGCCTTAAGGATATAATAAACTAGTAAAAAAATTTTCAACAGAGTTGAGCTTGATGTTTTGTACATTCACATTTTAAAATAAAATTCAAACTTGACTTGGGATCATTTTTCATAGGGAATAAAGTGATTTTTGAAAGTCTTATCCCTCTAAAAAATAATGATTCCATCAAAGATGTTTAGGGGTAAATAAACTTACATTATCATGTCCTCTACTGCCACCTTTAACTACCTCAGGGGCCATGTATTCAATGGTACCACAGAATGAATATGCTCTTTCACCCTGTGGAGGAAAAAACACTATCATTATGCTAATGAAAAACACCATTAACAAACAATGAAATTTGGTAGCATGATAAATGTAATGCTGATCCATAATGTAATGTATCTACTTTTAAAATAATCACAAACAATACCAGAACACATAATTAATGAAGATTGGAACTAGACTTAGAGTCTGTTTTTGAAGTTCTAGCGCCACTGCATGCTTCTACATTAGAGACAGGTCAAAAAGAGGGGTGTGGGGCATAAATATTCAATTATCAAAAGGCAAAAAGGGTGAACCACCCCTTGTTTTAACCCCAATATAGTATGAGCCAGCCCTACGTAATGATAAGCCAGCCCAAATGAGTCACTTATTTTCTCATGACCCACTCCTACTAGAGGTTCAAAAGTGACCCACCCCCTGTTTTTCATGGCATCCGCCCCCTGTCCTCCTTTACTTTCTGACCAGTCCCTCACTTGATAACCGCCATCCGGTTAGCTCAGTTGGTAGAGCATCAGTCTCTTGTGCGGGAGGTCATGGGTTCAAGCCCTGGCCGGACCAACACTCAGGGTCTTAAAACAACTGAGAAGGTGCTGCCTTTGTAACTACATCTGCAAATGGTTAGACCTTCAAGTCTTCTCGGATAAGGACTTTAAACCGTAGGCCCTGTCTCCCATCCCTTC
>JAAAQI020085558.1:0-28183 GCA_011800005.2 Stichodactyla mertensii | reverse complement strand
CTGGCACTAGTGTACATACCATGGTCTGGCACTAGTGTACATACCATGGTCTGGCACTAGTGTACATACCATGGTCTGGCACTAGTGTACATACCATGGTCTAGCACTAGTGTACATATACCATGGTCTAGCACTAGTGTACATACCATGGTCCAGCACTAGTGTACATACCATGGTCTAGCACTAGTGTACATACCATGATCTAACATTAGTGTATATACCATGGTCTGGCACTAATCTATACCATCGTCCAGCGCTAGTATATACCATGGTCTAGCACTAGTATCGTGGTCTAGCACTTGTATATGGTCTATCATGGTGTAGTGGTTAGGTGTTATCTATTCACTATATAGGGTCAATCGGTGTGTTTGTTTCCTGCTCAGCATTGACCAGCGTGATCTTAGTGCTGTTGCTATTTTCATTTCCCTGTAATTCTGGTTCAAGATGATCTCTTTCTTCAATTTCATTTGTTTTTTTTCGGTCCAAGCTAACATAGGTTCCTACTGTTGCAGTACTAAAATGGTTCCACAAGTGTTGGACTGGTCACGACATCTTGAACATCTTTTTGTGAATTTATAACTTCACCCACTTCATCCTGATCGCTACCCGACGCAACAGCCTTCACTTCATCGTCCTGCACAGAAAGAGCACTAGCTTTGCTACCACTTTCTGAGCATTTTCCCCCTTCTTCGTCCTCGTATCCTTGATTGTGTTTTCCTTTATCGTGAAGGATTTGAGCTTGAAGTGATTCCAGGAGTTTTCGTTCTCTGTATTTTCGTATGGCTTTGATAATAACCTTAGCAGCTATAATTTGTCTGTTGATGTCCATAGTTGTATTAGTCGACACCTGTTGTTTCCTCGAAGGAAATGCAGCTTTGAACCGTTCCTCCATGTTCGTCATCACTAGTTGAAATCCCGGAGATTCAACATCTTCATATCGAGAAACTATCCTCTTAACCAAACCCTGTATCAGATCGAGACAGTGAATCATATTCCCATTGACCAGCGGTATGTTTAGTAATGCGCATGCGGCTTTGTTTGGTTTGGGAAGTCTTAAATTTCCCTCAAGATGGTGAACAAAGTCGGAGAGGTCTTTATATTCGATGTACTGCGTGGCTTTAGGATCGTAAACCTCCCATAACTGGTAAAATAAATCTACGTCCTCATTAGAAAATCCAATCTTTTCCTGCTCAATAACCTGGTTGTAGTTCTCCAAGATAATAGCGATGTACATGTTGATCAGAATAAGAAATATCATTACGATAAAAGTCACGAAAAATACCACCGCAGTGAACGTTTGTCCACAGTCCCCGTAAGGAAGGTTCTTGTAGTTCGGGTCGCAGTCAGGTGGTTTTATCATCAACGGATCTAAAATATCATTCCAACCTGCTGAAGTCATGATTCGAAACAACAAGATAAAGCTGTTGCCGAAGTTTTCAAAGTTGACTATTTCATTCAAGGCACCGGTTCTCTTGACGTTCCCAAATAATGACATACCAACGACCGCGTAGATAAAGATTACGAGAAATAACAGTGCTCCGATGTTTATCAGGGCTGGAAGAGAAACTATCAGGGAGAATAACAAACGTCTGATGCCTTTAGCTGCCTCGAAGAAGCGAAGGAGCCTACCTACTCGAAACACTCTTACTACACGAAGTAAACTTGGGCTGATTGGAAGAGACTTTCGTAGATTCTCCAGAACAATTCCTGGAACGGAAAAGTAGATATCCATCAACATGGAGAAACATATTGAAAACTTTTTAGATTCGTCCATAACACCAAGGTAAATTCGTAACATTTTCATAGAAAATACAGGTAATAATAAGACGTCGACATCCATGTTGGATGACAGCGGTTGACAAATAAGGATCTCTCTCAGTTGTTCAACCGTGTTATTGTGGCTGTCATCCAACATGGCTGCCATCACGTGATCATGCAAACTTTCTGTAAAAGAACGTGGTCATGGCGGCCATATTGGATGACAGCAAATAAGTATCTCTTCCCTCAACAATGTTATTGTGCATGTCATCCGACATGACCTGATCGTGCAAATCCTCTATAAAAGAACGACATGGCGGTCATGTTGGATGACAAGTGGTCTGCAATCATTGCTCAGGAAGCAAGACAGGATCTAAGAGACAGAAAGACCTACCGATGATTGAGCAGATGACGATGACGAAGTCAAACACGTTCCAAGGATTGTAAAAGTAGCCGACTCTGAGGGCAGTTATTCTTAGTATTGCCTCCACAATGAAAATACCAGTAAATACCAAGTTCAGTATTTGTAATGGCCACGCCCAAGCGAGGAACTCGTTAAGGACAAAGCATACTATACATTGATTGACTGACTAGTAACTATGGCAACACAACACGTTACCAAGGTAACTCATAGTCCATGTGTGTTGACGTATACCTGACGTGTTTCGCAGTATTGATATTCCCTAGAATCTCTTATGCATCCCTACAATCAACCCCCTTCTAAAGCCCCCCCAGAAGCGTCTAGGTTTTGTTTCCTTTCCTTAAGGTAAATGATGCGGATAAATTGACTGTACATCTTTCATATCAGGGGGTGCAGCTCCTGCAGTCCACCCCTGGTTACCCTCAGTCATACGTTCATGTCACACCAAGGTAGGTCAATCTAGACTGTATCAAAGGATATCAAGTGTGTTCTCCACGGTAGTTGATTGGTCATAATGCTGCACCATCATTACCACCATGTTAATCGTTATCACCAGCATGATGAAGATTTCGAATTTGCGGCTTTGAACCAGATCGTACAACGTGGCTTGAATTACGTTCTAAAAATGTAAGAGACATTTGGTAAAAGAATGTTCTAGACGAGAGATAAAGTAAACAAGCAGCAGCAGCAGCAGCAACAAACAAACAATAGAATGTTTCAAATGTTGCCCGGCTCACTTGTGGTTTTGTTATTCTTTTTTTCGGCTTTTTTGATGCGGCACTTTTCAACGCGTTCATCCAGTTTCGTTGATTTGCAGTCAGAAAGATATCCATAGACCCGACAGTCTCCATCTTGAACCAAAAATAGAAAAAATGTTAAAAATAGAACAAGACTAATCTTTGGGAAAAAATCCAATAAATGTTGAATTTTTCGAGTTGGGTTACCTGTTGCTTCAATTGGTTAAAGTTGTCGATAATCACACCAATAATGAGGTTAAGGATGAAGAATGTACCGAGAATGATGAAAACTACAAAATACAGGTACGCGATGAAGTTACATTCTCGGCAAGGTTGCTGATCAATCTACGAAAGAAAAGAAATCTGCACGTGAGAAAATGTTTTTAAAATGAAACAGATAATCTTGAAAATAATAACAGGAACATTGCATTTCAATAAGGGTAATGTTCTACAGATTTCGCAAAAAAGTGAAAGCCGTACGGTCCTTGCAGCTGTCAAATGGCTTCCTCAAGTTGTGATTAGTTTGGATGTCACGCGTTTTCTTGCGATCTGATTGGTTTGGAGCAAGAGAAGCCATTTAAGCGTCAAGGTGTTGCTAGCTTCCCAAATTGTGTCAAAAGAGTTGTAACCATGACGACAACAGCTTGCAGCTAGAATGTATTTTAGGGTGAGAGGGGAGGTAGAGAAAATTGTCAACACATACTTGAGTAGAATCAACAGCATCTTCCATGATTTCCATCCATCCTTCAAATGTTGCCTTCAAAAAGAAAATGTGGGGAAAAAATAAACATGTTTTTGGTATTTAAGAAACCATTTCTATTCGCTTTTCCAGCGACTGGTAACGAATTTGCATTGAATTAACCTCTCTACTTTGGGTGTAATGTTTTCCCATTTCAGATCACGTGCCATTCCCTTGGGTTTTATTTCGTTTCTCAGAAATACTTGAGAAGATACATTAATATGTATGTACCTCAAACAAAGAATCTTATTCCCAAGAGGATGACACGTGGTCTGAAATGGGAAAACATTACGCCCAAGGTATAGAGATCTATAGGAAGAGATTGAAAAGTTTGGCCATCTTGAAATCCTACTCCCACAGTTACACACACGTACTTCGAAAACGCGAAATAAGCTCACCACTTGAAGAAGTGCTAGAAAACCATTTACAGAATTGTCAAAGTTGATGTTGGAATTCATCCAGCGATAACCACGAGCAAGACAGACTGTTTTATTAGGAGTGATACTGGGCGACAGCTTGTTGCCATCCGCGTCAACGCACTTGTAAAATTTCCCGCCAAAACTCTGGACCCCCATGATGCTGAATATCAACCAGAACACCATACTGACTAACAAGACGTTTGCTATACCAGGAAAGGCGTGGAAGAGAGAGCTAATAACAACCTGAAAACGAAGAAATAGATTGGTTTATTTTTGATTTCACATCAGTTGATGATCTTGTGTAACGTGGTGGTCAGGGTTAATCGGCCTATCAAAATATATCTTCTTGCTCAGATAAAATAATTGCGAAAAAATACAGAATTCTATAAACTATGTCGCTTTGCTCCTGACACGAAATCACTCATTCCCTTATTTCTGAGCAAATATCAGTGGGAAACTGGGAAAAAAGGAAAGGAAAGGAAAGCAAAGGAATGGAAGGTAGGTAGGAAGGAAGTTGTGGGTTCGAATCCTCGCATGGCCTAGAGAGAATTTCAACTATTTGTTTTTTTAAATTGTTTGCAACCATTTTACTCAAAGCCTCCCCACAAAACAGCCCAGGAATATCAAAAAGCTTATCTGTGTTTCTTACCCTCATTCCTTCAAATCTCGAGACAGCTCTGAGAGGACGCAGAGCTCGCAGTGTTCGTAAGGAACGCATGTAGGAAATGCTTTCGTCTCCAGCAATGGTCACAAGGGAAACCTTGAAGAAAGAATTTCAACGTGTTATAAATGAACGTCACGTATGGGCAGGCTAGGTTGCGCATTTTTTAACCCTTTTTTTAGGGACAAGTGTGACAAGGGTGGTGGTTTGCATTACTTACGTAGCGATGCGATTGTCAATGCGATGTCATACTGTAGTTTTTTAATTACAAATTCTTAAAACAAGCGACTAATGGCGGGAGGTAAAGTGCGCATGCTTGCTTCCTAATATTGCAGGAGTGGTAACCGCAAAGTGTAAGGTTTAGTAAAAATTTTTTTTTTTTTCTGCATCGCTAATTCTAGCATGAGAAAAGGTTCGTCTTTTAAGCTTTACCGCGTCTTTTAAGGACATTTTCCCCCTACAGTTTTCTTTCTGAAGAGCTCGTTTACTTACGATGACAATTATAAAGTCCAGCCAGTTCCAAGGGTTGGAGAAATACAGGACAAAACCCAGGCCGAACCATTTGAGCAACATCTCTAAAGAGAAGACTATAGCGAAGAAGATGTTCAAATCTCGAAGGATTTCTTTCAAGACAGGGTTTTCATCGATGTGAACGTCTTCAAAAGCCTGTCAAAGAAAAACAAGCAAAGAATAGTGAGAAATTATCGATAGAGAACAAGATAGTTTACTGCCACTATTAATAGAATAGATAAGAGACGAAAGAGATGATGACCATATTGGGGGACATAGAAAACTTGCACGAGCCATTTCTAAGAGTATATAGAACAAAGAGATAGCCTGCAATCAGTCCTTAAGAACAAAAGCACGGCAGCCATGTTGGAGGACACATGCATAGTTCTCAGTCAATAGAAAACACAATGGCAGCCATGCTGGAGGTTTTCACTTACCAAAGCAATACTGCTCGCTGCGATCAGAAACACGATGAACCATTCAAAGTATCTATGTTCTACCAAGAGTTTGACTTTAAATCTCATCAGATTCCACACGGGGTTTGTCTTGCCACTCCTACAGACCCGACATCCTTTGGGAAGACACGGTTCGACGTCATAGATCTTGACTGTATGATCACTAGGTCTTGTGGTTTTGGAGGCACCATCAATATCTTCCACTTGTGTTGGATTTTCGTCGCTTTTTTCAGCTTCTTGTGCTTGTTCTTGGTTATTTTCCCCCTCTGCTTTAGGTTGCCCGTCAACTGCTGCCTCGACTTCATTTTTCGAACCAACTTGATTCCTTCTTAATCTCGAAGCGAATCTAATGGCTAGAAGAACTCGTTTCATTCTCTGCATCAAACTTGCCTTCTTTTCTTTCTTGCACGCTCTGCCTTCCGTTGATTCGCTGGCAAACGAACTCAATAACAAGGCTAAAAAAAGGTTTAAAATCTGAAAAAAAAAAGTTAAATCACTGGATCTTTGTTATACCACTGAAAATAAATAACGTAAAACTCTAGAGTTTTCGGTAGAACTTCGCGGTTGCTTCCAAGATATCTAAGAGTCCTGTTTCTCATTCCATAATAACCGCTGTAATCCCTTGACCACGGATTCATATGTACAGGTTTAGCCTCGTTTGAGAGTAAATAATTCATAAATACCAACGGCAACGCGAAGAATGTACAACTTGAACAATAAAAACGCCGACGTTCACTAGTATTTATGAATAACTTACTCATAAACGAGGTTAACTCTGTACAAATGAGTCTGTGGTCATTAAGAACAGCGGTTTTATGAAATGTGAAACACGAAAATTGAGGATTATTGAATATAATATTTTTTCTTTAATTTACTTACTATAAAATTCCCAATAATAAATGCTGGTACATAGAGTAAGATTGCTACGGGACCAGTTGCTCTCATACAATCCCACAAAGGCTCGATCCATTCACCGCACAGCACACGAAATATCATCAAGAATGAATGGAAAAAGTCATTAAAATTCCACCTTGGAGTTGAACCACCGAACTTCTCTGGTGTGTAAGATTTACCAAACAGCTGCATACCAACAACTGCAAAGATGTATACGATGATCCCGAGGATTACAGTCAGATTCGCAAGAGCTCCTAAACTTTTGCCAATTGTGGAGAGAAGACTAGACATGGTGCTCCAGGATTTGGCTAACTTAAAGATACGAAGCTGTTGGGATAAGCAATACCAGATAAATATTAGAGAAAATGAATAATTATATCAGCAAGAGGGAAATGGTGATTTGACCTGCTATATATGGTTAGTATTCTTGACAGAACATTCTCAAATGCATAAATAATTCAAATGAAGAAAACAAAGTAAATCACTACAGTGATTCATATAGTTCACTACTGTGACGGTGGTTTGGATATGTGATCCTCATTAGCATAAAATTTGGCCCATTTTTGCTTTGATTTTCTCCTAGAATTATTCATGGTTTGAGAAGCTAGATCAAACACTTGAAAGAGTGTTCCATCCTCTATCCAAACGCCTTAAAGTCGGTTGAAAAAAACCGTTTTTCAGCGCGCACTTCGGTGTTTAAATATTTATTACTTGTACATTACCAAAATGCAGCCAAACTCCCCAAAACTCTTCATAGTTCTCCTTACAAACCTTGTCCCATTACACGATAGAACATGAGGGGGTTGTAGCATAACAAAACAAGCCAGAACAAGTGATGTACTTACAAGTCTAAAAGTACGAAGAACACTAGTGCCTGTCCCATCAGCTATCCGACACTGGACGAAGATAAAATCCACCACGCTAATGATGACAACCACTCCATCAAAGATGTTCCACCGGCTCTTGAGGTACCCGTAAAAACCAAGAGCTATGAGCTTCAGAATCATTTCCGTCAAGAACATAAAAGTAAATACCTGAAATAAACCATCAACAGATGAAGAGATTAGGTTTGGATTAGACAGAAGGTATTGAAAGTTTTACTCAACCAGGGTACTTTCTAACATTCTTATTCCAGAAAACGTAAAGGTCTAACCATTTGCAAATGCCAATATAAAGGCAGGACTTTCTACTCAGTTACTTTACGACCCTGAGTAATAGTCTGACCAGGGATTGAACCCACGACCTCCCGCACAACAGACCGATGCTCTACCAACTGAGCCAACCAGTTGGAGGAGAAATTTCGTTATGCCAAGGAAGGGGAGGTTAGGTACCTTGTTTTGTACAAAATTCCTAAAGAAACAAGGCGCCATGCTTCTATAAATGACACTAGGGAGGGGAGGGTACGTACCTGGTTTGCTATCAGCACCACGTACTGTAATGTAGGATCCATATCATGATATTCAATCGTCATAAACAACGTATTGAGAAGAATACAAAATACAATAGAAAACTCAAAATACTTGCTACTGACGAGTTCCTTCACCCAGCAACGAAAACACTTCAAGCGTCTCTTCACTTTCGATGTTTTTTTAGGTTGATTTTCTGGTTTAGCGATGAAAGACTTATCAGGTTTAGGTGAAATTGATGCCGAAGGAGATCTCGAGCTGATCCAGTTCTGATGAAGAGACTGACTCTGATTTAGGTGATCAGCTTCTTTGATCTGTAGCACGCTTGATATGTCTCCTCCTGATCTGGATTCTGTCGCTGGGCTACACGTGACAACAGGAATATCGTACATAGTTTTCTGGAGTGTTTCGTTTAAAACTGTTTCGTTTTTCCCGTAAACTATACTCATAATGCTCGCACGACGGATCGAGTACGAAGATGCTACTCTTTTTTGTTCTTTTCTTTGTTCGTCTGTTTCCTGAGATTTTCAAAAGATGGTAGAAATAAGAGAGTAAAATTCAGGTAAAAGTCAGTGAGTATCCGTTCCGTAAAAAAAAAAAAAAGTCACTCAGAATATTTGTGGTAACATTACATGCAAGGTTAGTTAGTAAGAAGAGGAAGGCTGTACAAAAATTGAGAAGAGTCAATTTGGGGGAATTTCGGGGAATTTTCAGGGGGAAAACTTGATTGTAGTTAGTATTTTATTGGTTAAACGTAGTTTTTAGTACTCACCATTTTGTTTGCTTGGACCTCATTTTCGTAAGATGCCGCGACTACAGCTAACACAAGATTAACGAGATAGAAAGGTCCAAAGAAGATGACTATTGCAAAATAGATGACGTACCAAGGTCCCATGGAATAGATTATCTGAAACGATAGACACATAGAAAATAGGATACCATGAAACATCAAAGCTGCTAAGTTAGTTAGATTGTTTGAAGAACAGAAACATTAAAATAGGGATTATGCACGATCACGCGAGGGCAGCCATGTCACAGCACGGTCGGTGCCGTAAGCATGCCTTGCCGCACCCGTAATGTTTTCTAGAATTTTGACGTACTCTGTCGTGCCTTAAGCATGTCGCGAGCGTGTTCGTGCCGGAGCTTTTCACAGTCCTACGAAATCTACTCTAAAATCGCTTTACATAAGAAAGACTTCAATCTCTCAGGGAAAAGAGATTCTATTGTTATAGCTCCCCTCCAACATGGCTGCCGTCACGTGGTCGTGCAGCTGAAACTAAGGCTTTATTTTAGTGGGTTTTGTGAGTAAATGGAACCGGAAATACGTCACAACTTGGTAAGACTTCACTACAGATAGTCCAACAATAAAACGGAGTATTACGCATGCGCAGAAGTGATGCGCAGTGACTTACATTATTATAGACATCTTCCCAGAAGTCCAGAGTAACTATCTGAAAACTCGTCATTAAAGCCCATCCAAAGTGATCGAAATTAGTGTAGCCAAAGTTAGGATTCCCGCCCGCATCAATCAAACACGTTGAGTTCGCCGGACACAACCTTTAAGACCAACAAAACAGCAATCATATTCGAATATTATTAATAATATAATCATAACTGATAGATTTCCAATAAAATATATTATTAATTATGACGTAATGGCCAAAAGAGCACGATGGTCACAGGTCAAGTGATCATTCCGTCATCTTGGATCGCAAAACAAGAAAAAGTTACAAGTTTAAACACTTTTCATTCAGTAAAATGTCATTATACTTCGTTTGGTAATTATTACCTATTTCTAACATAATACTTATGTAACATGTAAATTGATCTAGAGCTGATATAATAGCATTTATTGGTTTTCCCGCCAAAACTACGTTGGTATTCATGGTTACCTGGATCCTGTGGTGTTGCCACATAATAAAGGGTCGCCATTTTCGTCCGTCTTCCAAAAACCTGAAACAACAAGAAAAGATTAGTTCGACCCTCAAATATTAGAAATGTGCCATGGTATTGCGTTACTGCTACGTGATTGGTTAATAGCATGTCACCTACTTCTATAAATACATGATGTGGTGTAATGCTACTACGTGATTGGCTAATTGCCCGTCACTTACTGCTATTAGCTGCATATGTTCTGTAAGTTATTGTTAGGTTGTACGGTACGGGTTGACCACATTTATTACGCAATACTCCAACAAACAGCTGCATTCCAATTAATGCAAAAATACAGATAAAAAACAATGTCAACACCATGACGTCCCATAACATCTTCATGGATATAAGGAGAGTATTCACCATGGCTTTTAATCCTTAAAGAAAGAAAGAAAGAAAGAAATAGAATATAGGGTGAGAATAGAAAAATATCCAGAAAATAAAATTTACCTAATGATTTGCCTACTGGAATTATGTATCTTCAAAGATCAAGACATGACGTTAACGTGCTTGACGTGACGTGACACAACATGACGTGACCTGCGTGACTTAAAGTGACTGAAGTGATCCGAAATGACATGGCGTGACATCGTTGACAAAATAAAAAGAAGGGAAAAGAAACTGAACGGTCGACTATTTTAATGGATGGAGAAAGAAGCAGAAGGAAATATAGCAAACTGATGTAGGAAGCAGTAAGAAGAAAATACAATACCTTTTACAGCTGATATGGTGCGTAACGCTCTGAAAACTCTAAATGTTCTGATACCAGAATAATTCCCAAAGCCAGGTGCAATGGTTATATACCTGGAAACGATTGAAAAAAAAACCAAATAAACAAATAAATAAATAAAGGCATTGTGAATAAACATGTATTTTGCTCTGGGGTCTGGAGTCTTGGATCTGAGGTCTGAGGTCTGAGGTCTGAGGTCTGAGGTCTGAGGTCTGAGGTCTGAGGTCTGAGGTCTGAGGTCTGAGGTCTGGGGTCTGGGGTCTGGGGTCTAGGGTCTGGGGTCTAGGATCTGGGATCTTAGGTCTGAGGGTATGAGGTCTGGGGGTCTGAGGTCTTAGATCTGGGGTCTGGAGTCTACGGTCTGGGGTCTGGGGTGTGGGGCGTCTACAGTCTGAGGTGTGGGGCTAGGAGTTCAAAGATGTCCTTCTGCACTTACCCCATAATAACTACGATAAAGTCCAACCAATTCCAAGCATCTCTTAGATAAGCGTATTTATGAAATGCAAATCCTTTGGCTATTATCTTGAAAAACATTTCTAAAGTATAGATGCCAGCGAACACATATCTATATGATAAGGAATATTGATAAGTCCTTAGATTTTGTTCCTTAAATACTTTTTCATTTCTAGTTTTCCCTTTCTTTGCCTGTTTTCTTGCTTTTATTTCTAAATTTCCTTTGGGGGCTTTTTCTCTTCTTGCTTCATTAATTAATTAATTCATTCATTCACCTGCCTACATTCATTACTACTTACTCTGGTTCTTCCGGAGGATTTGTCATGGCCAAGAAAACACAGTTGATGAGAATGGTTAATAGAACAAACATCTCGAAATACATGCAGAACGTTAAAGAAATTATATTCTCTATAACCACATTAATATTGATTGATATCGGCATTGACACGTAACCAAACTGGAACAACTTGCAAAACATAAAAATGCGGATGGTGATGCTGCTGCTGCTGCTGCTGGTAATAGAGGATGATGATGATGATGATTTTGATGATGATGATGATGATGACATAGGTGGAGGTGTCAAAATTGAACCACAAATTATAGTTAATGATTAATGACTTAATAAAGGATATTGATTTGTAATCAGCTTTAAACATAATCTTCTAACTTTGCTTTCATATCCAAATAAATAGAGTGATTTTGCTTTATTAAAGCGATAAACTTGAGTCTTGCCGAAACGACTTGCGATGACCAAAAAATACTGCAATAGAACAACACACCAGATTAATGTTAGATAAAACAATTTTAAGACACTGAAGAGAAGTGGAGAGAAGAGAAAAGACAAGACAAGACAAGAAAGAAAAAAGGGAAGAGGAGAGTGGAAAAAAAAAAGAAAAGAAAAATGACCAAGCGACAGTCTAAAAACGATTTTGTTCCCAAGGGCTTTAGAAGTTGGTCTTATTTTGGGATAACAAGAAATATTATGCACCAAAAACAGATTTAATAATGTTCAGCTTGAAGAAATCAAATAAACACATGTCGAGATTCGTGCAAAGTTTGTCTACATTTCGCCAAGGGCATTCAACCAGAATTTGAATAATTTTCATTTGCTGATCCGGCGATCCTGTCGTTTAATACTCTGACAATCTTCTTAAAATTGAAAGAATCAACTTTCGTCACTATTGCCAGCACTGACAGAACTGTGGCCAAGCAAAACTAAGTTTATTTACTAATTTGACAAGAATAAAAGACATTCATTCGTCCATGGCAGATGTGCAGAGATGTTTAGGGAACCTTCAACTGATCTAGAATTAATCAATATCTTGTGGAACTGTGTAGAATTTTGCGGCCTTAAATGTTTATTAAGAAAGTCAAGTGTTTTAATTTTATTGCTTTACGATGATTTCAAGTCATGCAACGTATTTCGGAGATGAAAAATAAAACACTTCTCAATAAATATTGGTTCAAAATGTTTAAAAAATACTTTGGTTATGGTTTTGGTATGGTCCTGGTTGTTTTAACACATGTTTTTCCTGATTTTTGTACGGTTTTAGCCATTAAGAACTAGCTAGCTCAAAGATCTAAATACTCAGCTAGCGATGACGCATAATCTTTCCATAATGATGAACAGGAGATTGTGTAGTAAACTGTACTATGCATTTTTCTCTGCGAAATTGCAGAAAGACTAAGAAGAAGAAAAACAACAACAATGATGTCGAAACAGAAATTCGACGATTGCGAAATCTGTTTATTATCGAACTAAATCGGAACAATCGATAAAACACTTCTGTTCGATTATTAAACAGTAACAAAACAATCTAAATATCTCTCTCGAAAAAGGCCTTTAAGTTAATAAAAATGGATTTTTCGACTTATTTTTTATCACAGAATCAAAAAAAGGATCTAGCTTACAAGATATTCAAAGTTCTAAAGTAACTTCTGTTCAACTTGGCTTCCACTAATGTTTATTTTGCAAATTAAATATTGATTTCTGCGTTACTGTTGATGTTTAATTCTAACTTACAGGGTTCGTCAATTTAGAGATTTAGAGATTTTTAATTTCTTTCGAAGAACGAAATTCGCGCTTTTTCTGAGTTTATCATACACAGCGCTAGTCAATATGCTCTTGGTCTAACTTACCACCATGTCGTCTGCTTGAAAGATTTTTAACGGATCGGGTATAAAATCCTCCCAGCTTATGTTTGTCGAATCAATCCATCCGTAAACTGACATTCTTCAGTAAACCTTGAAGTAAAATCCGATGTATTTTTGCTTAAAATTTTGAGTTTTTTTCGAAACTTAGTGATGAAACTGCCTTCCATTCTGACGCACAACTGTTTTCTGGGGTTATATGTTTGAGGTTTTTCTCCACATCCATTGAATAATTTATTATCTTTACAGTGGAGTGTATATGCAATCAAACAAATCAATAGAGACTCGTAACTATCATGCCCGCCTGACTAAGAAAATCAAACCAATATGGCGGAGAATGTTACGAAATGAAGTCTTCTGATTGGTTCATCTGCAGACCTGCCTGTGCACCTGTTTCTCACGTTTAAAAATTAGACGCGTTACCATAACAACAGTGAATTGGATAGATTTCATTGTTGGATGTCATTGAAAGAAATGGCTAAAAAAATCATTTATTTTTTCCAACCTCCTTGTTCTTTTAATCGTGGCTACAATAATCCAATCTTCATGAAGGCTTATATTTGTATTGAATAGGGGGAAAAAAAAAAACCAGGGAGCCCATCTCATAAGTTCTGGGATTCATAATGTTATATATGTTTATATGAATACCAACATACCAAAGGGAAAAGAAACTCTGTAATATTAGAATTTTTGTACACATTTAGGGTCGATATCCGTGTGTCAAAGTAGTGAATGGAAACCATGTCAGTGAAGTGATACGATAAAATGATAAACTTGTTTCATGATGATACGATAAACTTGTTTCATGATATTTTTAATATATAGTAAAATATTTTTCAATCTGTTATTGTACCGACTCTAAGTTATGTGTAATCCTCAAATTATGACATGTTAAGAGCTTGAAATCGTCTTCATTCAGTCGTTTTACGCATCACATCAAAATGATATTAAATTCTTAACATCATCTCTCTATATATTTAAGTCATGAAATACGCGAGAAGAAAATCCAAAATATCGAGGACAAAATTGCCCACAAAATGCCTGGAATACGGTAATTCTTATGTTCTCGAGCTTGTCTTATCAGATCACTGTTGCAGCCAAAGAAAACAATCACATTCAATGGAATAACATGTGATCAGAAACGTTACCAGGTATTACAGGATGTAAAAGATACGCAGTTTAAGCGAGTAAGATTGGTACTAGTACCAGTCTCAGCAAGGGAAATTTCAGCAGTCACACAGGAAGCCCAAGTCATTTATTTGGTCTTCCTGTACTTGCGTTCAGTAGTTGGCTTGAATAATTTGCGCATAGCTAAAAGTCTATCTTTTCTCTTCACACTCCGTCCTAAGACACCTAAAAACCCGGATATAGGGAGTATGGAGGGAAGGAGCCGTTCTCTGAAAGCAGTCTAATGCAGAACAGCCGAGGTTCAGTGCTGACTGAATGCAGCTTAGGCGAGGTATTTCTGTTTTGGCATATGGCAACTTTCAATGCAGTAGTGTAGCTTATTCTACTGCAGTTTACGATGTTTGCGCATGGACCTGAATAAGAGGACATATCACATGAAACAACTGGGGTTTTTTATTATTTAAAAAAAAAAATTAAATTTTTTATATAACAACAAGATAGCCAAAACGAACTGTTAAAAAACGCTGTCATAACGAGGAAAATTCATCGAAGCGCGCGCGAAGCCATTTCAATATTACTGCATAACGTACGTCTCCCACTCACACGATAACCATTCTTATGGGAAGCCATTGTAGTGTTATTGCATACCGTACCGTGTACGTGCTGTAAGTCAGTACCGTACGTTTTTTCCACTCTTAAAAATATCGTTTTAAAATGTCGTACCTTTCCGTCTTCGTTGAATCTGTCTTCAAATGGTTTGCCATAATACCTTGGTCTGTAAACGATAGAGCGATACATGCGACACAACCACTTCTGGCAGTTCTTGATCGAAGTTGATACGTTTGGTGTTGCTGCTGAAGCATCGCTGTACGTACTTGCTTTGCTGTTATGGCTAGCTATGCTGGACTTTCTTGACGGAGGACGCGGAACGTTCAAAATCTGGAAACGAGAGAAAAACGTAATTAAGGAACAAATGAGGGATGTATCGACCGACTGACTGACCAATGGACCGACCGAAAGACCGACCAACTCATTGACTAAGTGACGGGGAAATCGTACCGTGTGTCCACCCGCGCAACTCTTGCGCGCGACGTCGCAGAAGTAGAAACGACTTCTACTTTTGATATTATTTGCTTTTGGTGCTCAAATCCCCATTAAAAAAAAAAAAAAACGTACATACTAGGGCTCGAACCACAGATTTGAGTAAATGAAAGTCCTAATAAATTCTAAAATATATAAAGGCACCGCCATACCCCCGAGACATCCGCAGAGCTGAGGCGCAGTATGGACTCCTCAGACCTGCATGACGAGCGATTAAGTGCTCTTGCTGTCCTTTAAAAAATACAAGTGAAGCGAAGTGAAGTGAGGTGAAATGCTGATAAAATGAAGTAGGAAGCAAAAATGATAGTATGAACAAGTGGGTGATAAATCAATGAATACCCGTGAGAGCAAACTTATATTGAAAAAGATATCCCGTCATCTCAAAATTCGCATTGATTTCCAAATCTTTCCCTGAGCCGTTTATCGTGCAGTTTCTCTCGTAAGAAAATTACGTGAAAAGGCGCATGAAAAAGTGTCTAGATGTAGAAGCGCATGATGTCTTTTCTCTTCTTGATGTTTGATAATTGATACCCGCAGTGAATCCGAAAAAAACGTCAAAAGCGAAAACTTCCGCATTTTAACTATTAATCCCAGAAGAAAAACAACAGATGGCCGAACATGAGAGAATTGAGAAGCGCATGGCTTTCCTTAAATCTTTTCCCATTTATAATCCTCATCTAACATCCAAGGCGCTCTCAAATTTCCCTTGTTGTGATGTGCGACTTAGTTCCCTCGAGGTGATACACATTCAGGTACACATGCTTCAATCTCAGATCTGACATATTCCTGAACTTTAATCTCAGTAAAATACGCCGTTAAAAGTCCTGGATGAATGCTTATACTGATTTGCAATGACAAAGGGCGGAAGCTTATGGTGATAATTTTTATGAGATCAAGCGGGTTATGCCGGTTCTGAGTCAAGCTTTTTTTTGGGCCCATTACTCACCAGTTCTTTAATTTTAATCACAACAAAACGATCTCAATATCTCTTCAACTGACATGTCTTAATTAGAATACTCTCAAAATTAAAGCAGCTGAGAGCGCTATTCAGATGATATTTGAGTTATCTAGTTATGAAGCATGAATACCCAAGATTGTCTGTATTTGCTTTTCATCAGCATAGTTCTGCTAAATTGGCGCCAAATTAAACACAAAACTATGGAAAATTAAAGGGAATTCTCAAGAACGTATCATATAATGCCACAGAATCAAAATTAGGACACAGGCAGTGTCCGACGAAAAAATTCTTACTTAAAAAACAATATAATTGAGAAAACTTTGGAAAGGAAAAAAGCTTTGACTTAAAGGAAGGCAAACAGACGCATCTCCTCTAACTGTTTTCTCGAAATCTAAAAGAATCCTGGCTGTCTATATAATCCCCATTTGATAATAATCAAAATACATTCTTTGGAATCCCGGTAATATTATCAAACACATTAAGTTTTTGTTGCAAAACTGTATTAGTTAGCGGAAAGTTCTACAAGAACCCCATGCCGTTATAATTACAAATCCACCGCCAGCAGTCAGTGCTTGGCTTTGGTAATTATTCAGTAAATTGATTGAAATTAACACACGGATTCTGGAAATCCTGGAAGTGAAAATTAATTAATGATTTGACTAAACTACGGGACGCTATATGAGTGAAGTTAAATGCCAAAATATTCTGCATGTTTTGTTCAGAATTATTTATTAGTGATAAATGAATCTAAGAAAACGCAAAACATGTCGAAAAGTCTGTGTGAAGATTACAAAATGTTCAATTTTTGTGAATCTAGTTGAATTAGAAAAATTAGTAGTATTTCTAGTATTAGAAATTTTATAACAATTTTGATAGAGTGATTTTCCTTCGACCATGAAAGAATAGGCAAACTAATAGTTAGTAGTAGACTCTAAACCTATCGTTTTCTTTTGTTCTTTATCAACTAGTACAAACTATATACGGTAGTCATTTTTCTTTCACGGACGAAGGAAAATTACTTATCGTCAGTCTACCAACTCTAGTGCCGGCTTGCTACTCATATCACGATTTATATGATAAAAACAGGTAAACGAGTCGGTGTTGAATATTTTGAAGCGTCAGGGAACCCCGAAGAAAAAATATTTAATAAAATTCAAAGTTGTCATATTATTTTCCAAAGCGATGTTTTAGCCATTAATTTAGGGTACATTTTCGATCAATAGCCAAGTTACTAAGACTACAGTCCAGTTTCTGTCAGATTGTTATATAATACAGCTATCAATCGATTTGGCAGCTTTGCCCTAATTTACATGTTATATTTTTTTGTGTTTGCGATATAAATTGGGTGAAACTTAAGTTAATAGCCTTGGGCTACAAGTAAGTTATTCATAGACAAGACTGAAGGAAGAGCGATGAAATGTCAAAAGAAATTCTGATAAAAAGACCAAACATTGGACCGAATATCCAGAATGAAAAGTAGCTTTGCTTTATACGGCAGACAGTAAGATAAAAGAGAATGCTATCATATTGAAAAATGAAAAAGAAAAGAAAAGAAATGAAATGAAAGCCATTTAGGATGACCACCTTTTAACTAGCTTTTGAATGTCATTCTAAATTAGGTGAAAATTCATTCTACAATGGCAATAAATCTTGCACTTTTTGATCATTTTCCGAACGACTAGAGCTTTGAATTTCTTTTTCGTAGAAAAATGGGAACCGACATTTATTAATTTTGCCTCTAGCCAACGGCATGACTTCACTTTAATAAATTGACAAAATTCATATTTGAAATGACAACAAAATTCGCAAAATGGCAAGTTAGCACTCTGGCTCGAATTCAGTCCTTGAACGTTTTTATAAAACTATAAATTAAGCTTTCTTTTTGATCTGCATCAAAAATGAAGGCAGATTTATACTTAAGCTAGCTTCTAAATCTGTCTAATGTTGATTGAAATAAATAACAGTAAACTTCTCTTTGAAAACATAATAAAAATCTGCCAAAGAGCCTTCAATATTTGACTGTACATTTAGGAACTCGACTTTCTTTTGCAAAATAGCAGTACAAACTTATTTTCTAAGATTCACTAATGTTTTTTTATACTATCAAAAATATTATTCCAGCGGTAGATTTAGTAAGGAGCTAGAGGTTTTCACTGATGTAAAATTCATTTGAAGCCGATGTGACTTGATATCATTATGGCGGTAAAAACGACGAATAAAGGAATTTTGTTTGATCTTCTTTTGTATGTGTACGTGTAGTAATACACTGTAAGTTCAGCATGACAGCTTAACACAGCGTAGGACAAGATGAATCTCATAAAAAAGAATAGCTTCAATGTTTTTATCGTTTTAATGTGGGTATTTAGTATAACCAATGCCAAATAAACATGGCAGTACTTTACAGACATTAAAGCATTAGAATTAAACCTGTGAAAAAGCCGTTCGAAAACCTTCTATCTCTGATTAAAACCAGGAGATTTCACTCGCGAATTAAAGTAGAAAACAATTAAACCAAGAGACGGTTTGAGGGAGTTTCTTCTCAAGAGAAGTGTATGCAAAGTACTCGAGAAGTTTACAAAGAACTCTAAGAAACAAAGGTTTTTAGTGAGCGTTAAGAGTAGAGTTACAAGCTTACGTAAGATTATTTTTAAAGATTTATCTTATAAAATGTTGAAAATTAATTTGAAAATAAAAGTAATATAAGCAGCTGGCGACTACAACAATTTATAAAGGAATAATTTTTAACCTGGCAAAATTTAGGTTTAAAAAACATGCAAACTCTGTGTAAAGTTTGCTTGAACCTCGGTTTATTTTGCTGTCTTGCAAAATAACGAGAAGACGGGTTCAATAATAATGGTAAGTGAACTACTAAAGGAAAGTTTGAGTTGTGTATCGCAGAAGCAATGGAAGAACTGTTTGCAAACCAGCTGTGGTTCACTACAACAGCAAAGATATAACGGAACTAAACAATTTTACTACGAAATTCGTACTCTTACCTCTGGGTTCATCATAGTAAGTCAAATTTTAGCACATTTTCCCGCTGCTTGACCCAATGTGTCCCCACAGTTGCATAATTGTGATATAATAAAGAAAAATCTGAATCCCTTTAGTTGGTACTCCTATTTGCATAGTGCTGGCTTCAACTGTGTAATGAATTTTTTGATGAGTTTTGAGTCTACAATTTCTTAATCTTCGCGTCAAAACAAGAATGAAGTAGTTCCCAGGTGAACTTCTGTTGCTAAACAGTGTTTTTCTTTAGACTCATGCCAGGTCTTACAAAAGCCGCTTAATTAGGGAGCCTTATTCGATCTAATGTGATTAAGTTAGAATGTCTTAGCTAAGTTACCAAGTCAACAAACACTGGCTACCGTCCGAACCAGATTTACATGATTGTTCTGTACTCCCAGTGTGCAAATGTGCTAAAAATATAACAATATATGACGTCAAATCTTTATTCCCATAGGTAAAACCAAAAGCTAAAACTATACACCGGCTTACTAGTGCTATCTCTTTATCATGTGTGTTAAAAAGCGACAAGAGAAAATCTCTCACAAGAGATTTAAAAAATAAATAAGTGTTCTTGTAAGACGTTAACCCCGTGAGGAGATTATGCGAGATTTCTTACATGATGACTGAACTGAATATTTTCTTTAGATTGATAAAACACCTATAGAATAACAAGAAACTATTAATTTATTAATATCTGTGAAATTATAATACGACTTGCGCTCTTCCAGTACAAATACACGCTTTTTTGGAGTACGAATATCTACATATACAGGTGCGCTCGCAGCCTGGCTTTTAAGAGTGCTAGTCACAGACAGATTAAATATTTTATAATAACAATTTATTACAGGAAAAGCTGGGTATTTTTGTACAAATCCCACCAGCAGTATTACACAGCTTTTCGTGTAATATTTGAAATTAATAATTTATAATTTCTATTGAAAAGTATTTTGCCCAGGTCGACTTATCGTTTGCGCTTCGGTTCGAATATGACAAACCAAACCAAACGATAACTTTGAAATAAAAGAACGTAAAATTGTACATCACTCATAAAGTCAAAAAATAACTATCGAAAAAAATGTATTCTTAAAATTTATGCGAAATTAAAGTCAAACATTATCTGGTCATATCTGAAACTTCTAATCTGTGAAAACTTTGGAATGATTTCACTGTATAACTAGTCGGAAAAAACACTTTTAACTAAGTGTTCTTTAGAAAAAAATTGGTAATTTCTATGGAAATCCATATACCACGCGAAAGAATGTTTACTAGTAGTTCTAAATAATACCTTGAACTTAATTTCTGTTGTCAATCTTTAATTTTATTCCTACTCTGTGCTTTTCTTGAGTTGTCACTCACTTTTAATGCTCGTGAACCGAATGCTAAACAAAGAAGGTTTCTGTAGATTGGTAGTTATCATTGGCTCTCTTTATACTAGAGACGAATAATGCGTCGAGACACATAATGTGTTCATTAATTCATGCGTCTAGTGTAAAAACGGGCATTATGAAAAACGAATTTCATGGTCTGATACCTGTGAAGAGCAAGTAACTAGCATATTCAATGAGGCGGGAAATTCCAAAATGGGGGCCGTGTTGCAATTTATGAAAGTTCTCTCGCAGAAAAGGAAATCCGTGGTAGAATTTGATTAAAATCAATTCATTTTCAAAGACGAATTGCTCAAGAAAAGTTGTTTAAGAGAGATGGAACTTGTTTTCTTATGGGTAACGCCGCTGTTTTCGAGTAGCGCAGTAGCAGGTTTTTTACTTTCTTCGTCTATTGCCCGTCTTTATACTGTCAGATCATCCTACTTTTAGACGACGAATTTCAAATAATTCGTCGTTCAACACGCGCTAAATCAAGTAGTGCGTCTGGACGCATAATTTGTCTTCTGCCCGTCTTCATATATGACGAACTTAGAGACGTATAAAAAGACGCATTAAAAAAGTTGGCCCAACTTCGTCCAGACGTATTATGCGTCTCTAGTATAAAAACGGCCATGTTGATGTAAACATTGATTTGGTTCAATAGATTGACTGAATTAAAACACTTTATCAGCTTATATCTTTTTAGAATTACATGTCTTGCTCTCCATGTGAAAAGCTTTATAAAGAGAACATCGTACAAGTCCTACTCATTTTCTCGGATTGTGGCACGTTTTCCGTACGTTTCGAATGACTTTTTAAGGGGAAAAAAAGGATCCAACGAACAAAGTTAAAGTAATCCTTTTAAAGAAATAGCATGAATAACAAGAAACGCGGAGTATGGTAAAACAATAATTATAGTTATCATATACCAAGTGTCAAAGTTCAATTTTCCTCAATTTCTATTAGTCGCCAGTGTATCACGTGAACGTGAAGAAATTCGACTGTCTCCCTGGCGACAAGTCTGGGAGGGCAATAATATGTTGTGGACCGGGAATAACAAAACCGGAAGTCACGTGACTGAAAAAATATCAAAACGGGAAACCAGAATCCACCACAGCGCGCGCGTTTGCAAAATTCATTCTTTCTCTATTTTTCTGTTCTCTTTGACACTTGGTACGATAATAAAGCACTTATTTACTGGGACCTCGGGAAAGCAGTATGTTTTGTGGACACAAAAGCTGACGTTTCAAGAAACAAGGAAATACAGTTGAATAAATCTTTCTATTTAGTAAGAAGTTATGACTTTACGTGGACTATGGAGTAGCAACATGCAACTAATGGTACTGTTAGTGCCAGTGCCTGTAACCTCTAATAAGCCCCAGCTAAGCCTCGGTTATGCTTTCCTTGTTAATCTTGCTACCCTTAGCTTCTATGGCAACAGTGTGGTCATTTGACGATTTGATAGGAATAGTTTTGTAGGGGAAGATTTACTCTCCTTGTGCAATGAATAGGTGTTTTGCAATCGTCCGATGATTCTGTTTGGGCCTAACAGAATGAAATGGCAAAACATGGCCGCCATGTTGGCGGGATTCTATAAGAAAAGAAGCCGAGATGAAAAGACCAAATCTTTTGTTAAAGTCATCCAACATGGCAGATATGACGTCACGCAGGCCAAGAATCTCTAATATATATGTGTATATTTCTGTAGTTAGAGCGCTTATAGTAACTGTGTAAAGACAATATTCACTGTCACACGATCATTTGCCACTTCAAACCATCATTAAACACTCGTCATTTTTCGAATTTTTCCAACATCCTTCAACGCATTTACTTCATCCACGGTAATAATCACGTGACCAGTGCGACCATCTCGCCCAATAGGAATGCAGCAGTTTCGTTACTAACACGTCTAGCATTTAATATCCAGTTTATTATTATCATTATTACAATCGTTAATATTATCATTCTTATCTTAAGTATACGTGACACAACATTGATTGACATTCACAAGTAACGCTCACAAATGCATCCGAAGTAGAAAATAAAGTTCGAGGTTTCAAATCTAGTTGCCCATAGCAACGTTGCATGCTCATTAAAATGCATCCTTAATTATAGTGACGTCATATTAGAATAAAAGACTTGTAAGCTATTGGCTGACTGACGTTCATTAAGAGGGTGAGAAGGGTGGTATCGAGTACTACTTGAAGGGATCCCCGTGAAATACTAAAGGTCCTCAAAGGGTACCCAACCCACGGCAGTAAACAAGTCCAGCATTACAACACAGTAAATTGTACTTGGAAGCGAAAGTGTTTAATATACGATTTACACCTTCAAAACAATGTCTGTTCAATATTAATAAAAAATTCTAAATCAGTATAAAACGTTATTCAAAGACCAAAAGACAGAACTGTTAAACTGTCTGATAATTCAGCTTATTGCATTGACTAAAAAGCATTTTTGGAAGTTCTATTAGCTAAATAAGGGGAAATAGCAGGGTTTATCTATTACGCTCAGTGCATTATCCGTAAGACAGTCGTTTCTTTTGAATTCACGTTGAAAGCAAGTAAAAAAAGACTATTTCAACGTTAAAAATCGACACTAGAATAAGATTCAATGAAAAATAAATATCAAAACAAATTTAGGAAGGTGTAGGAAAATGATATCTCACGCTCTCTAAGAATTGACTTCAACATCAAAAGAAATTTAAAATATATCTGATATTTTTCTTAGCCAATCAGGAATCTCTTTTAAATCCACGTGACAAGACGACTCATAATGGCAAATATATTTGAAATTTCTAATACTTTTGTTTTAAGAATCAACGGTCTTTAATGAGGATAAGTCGTTGGTAATGATTACTAGAGTGGTCCAGTTTTTCATACGTAGAATTTCTGCGGTTTGGCCAAGCAGACACATTCTAGAAAGTGCACATGCACAAGGTAGATGATACCGCAGAAATCCCACGTCTGACCTGGACGAAAACCATTAGACGTATCAAAATTCTTGGATTCAATAAATACATTTGCTTAATTGTAATTTTAGTATAATAAAGATAATTCTAAATTGTATCTAAATTGTTCAAATTAATTTCGGCGCAAAGAAAAGCTTTAGCAGGAGTGGATCCAGGGGAGGGGGTGCAGGGAGTGCGCAACCCTCCCTGAGTTGAGAGACTTACAGTCAGTTATGAATTTAATTTTAATTTTGGTGCTCGAGTTCCGAACATAAATAGTGCACTCCCTCAAAAACTTCCTGGATCTGCCCCTGTTTAGCCAAGAAACTGAAAAACCAACTGTTATTCTTTTGTTATATGGAATAAGAAATAGTTCTTCTTGCCCAGAGGTTCCTCCCCTTGAGCTGGAAGTTAGTTTGTTTACGTGAAGGTAGGCGATTCTCGCCCCAAGGCAGACCTTGTCCGATTGGCCCTAGCAGTGAAGACATCTTACTTTCACGTAAGCAAAACCAATTTTGAACTGTAATACTGTCGCTACATTATTTCAATTTGTGTTCATCATACTGAGCGTTAACAGTCCTTTTAGTAATTAGTAAGCTCTCTTCTAGAGAGTCTGAAGGCAAAGTAAAGGAAAAGGCCAGCTCGTACCTCACTGTACGAAAGTTTCTTTCAGGTGCGGCCAAGACGTCGAAAATGCAACAAAGTTTATTCGTTGGTGGGAACCATTCCAATCATGTGAAAACTGTCTAAATTTTAAGTTTGTATTCGTTTTACAGCACATTTCAAGTAGTTTCTAAGTGATTGAACAAACCGGCATTCAGACTGCTGGTTTGTTTGAGATTCCGTCAGTATTTAAAGCAGAACTGTCCAGAAATGAGGCACCCAGACCATGGGATGGTCCAGGAAGGATGTTCCCTGCAATACACCTCAAATATTAGTCCTTTTAATCATGCGATACCGACCGACGAAATTCGAAGTTGAAGCAATGACTACAACACAGTACGAAAAGAAGATATACTCCCGTAAGATTTACATGCAGCTTATCGACAACAGAACCGTCCGGTGACCAACAATAAAGATGGAAGATTTCGTCGATTTTTCTTTATCTGTTGCGCGTTCTCTAACTTTGCTTTCAGTTAAGCGTTTATTTTGAACTTACAGTTCAACTAGCATGCTTACGTGAGTACTATCTTAAAGTGAATAAATTTAATTCCATTATTTGAGACGGAGCCTGAGAACAGGTAGAAGCAAAAGACAAATGCAGACAATAAGTTTAATTGTGAAAATCTTTTTCCGCCAGTACAACTTTGGAAGTTTTCCATTTTGTCAAGGCATCGAGTTTTACTTGTTTCATATGTGGGAAGCGGATCACTTGAAGTTATCTAGGAAGGCCCAGACCTCTTGAAATTTTATTTTCGTCCTGATCATGACACTCTAGGCGATTGAACGCCTGCCCTTTTTAATTCATTGGTTTAATCTAGCGAAAGAATCATTCCTGAGAAAAACGGTAATGTCAATCGCACTGGCGCTCCAGACAATATACCTTGCACTTGCGCTAAGTGCAGAAAACAGCTGACATGAGAGTTATTATTGCGGACTCAACAGTTGGAGGTATGGGAATTGCGTTTGGAGCTTGATCCTGATTTGATTTGTACCTCTGGATCCTCTGTTTGGGTCTCTTCGTCCTTATCCGCTACGGCAAATTCATCGTCTTTTTCTTGCGTTTCGGAGGTGGTTTCGATTCGAGCGGAATCATAGCGTTTCCCTTGGTTATACCAGAGCATTCCAATGACAGTTTCTAATCCTGCAGTACTCTCTGGCTTGTCGTGAAGTTGTTTTTCCTTCCACGCTCCGTGTTTGCCTTCTTTGCCTTCTTTCTCGACCAGGCGATCGTACTTGTGGAACTTCGTGTGACAGTGTTCCCTTATTTTTCTTTTAAGCAAATGAATTCTGTAAGCTTTTTGGATGACACTTGCCATTCGGTTCTCGAAGTCGTAATATTCGTTAATCGAGCGGACGGTTTCCTCGTTCTTATTGGATTTCGATGTGAACTTGTCTCGCAGCCTGTTGATCATTTCTTCCATCTCGCCCATTTCAACTCCTTCCATGTCTCCTATTTCTCGTCTAATCAAGGACTGCATCAGGTCAATACAGTATATTCTATTATTAGCTTTAAGTGGAACATTAAGTGAACCTAATTTGTCTCTATTTGGCTTTGGAATTCGCAGTGGCTCGTCCAGCTCGTCTAGGAAGTCACTTAGTTGATAATAATATATAAAATGTGTGGCTTTGGGATCGTATTTCTCCCATACACAGATGAATGTCTCAAGATCGTCATCCGTGATTCCAATCTCTTCTTGAGACTGCGCTTCATTAAAGTTCTCCAAGATAACGGCTATATACATATTTACTATAATGAGAAAGATTAGTAAAATGTAGCTGACGAAATATATTACTGCCAACGCAGGCTTCCCGCAGTTTCCGCCGAGTTTTGGGCCCGGAGGCGTTGCGTTGGGATCACAGTCTGGTTTAGTTACCATCATCGGATCTAAGATGGTATTCCAACCAGCAGCGGTGCCGATACGAAATAGCAACAACATTGAGTTACCAAAGGTTTCAAAATTCACAACATCTGTAATCCCATTGGTCTTTTTGACATAGGCAAACGATGACATTCCAATAATAGCGTAGATAAATATAATTAGAAACAGTAGAGTTGCAATATTCACGAGCCCAGGTAAGGATTTGACCAAGGCGAACAGCAATCGACGCACGCCTTTGGCGCCCTCGAAGAAACGGAGTAATCTCCCGATGCGGAACACACGTACTACACGAAGTAGACCCGGAGAAAACGCCATTTTGATCTTAAGGACGTCATCAAGGATGATTCCTGGATACAAGAACAACACAGGATAGTTACTAGATATTTGAATATTCTGCAATGCAGAAGGTGAAACAGTAGAATTGGGCAGTTTCCAATTACCATCATTCATCGTAATCATTTACCATCATCATGACCGTCACCACCACCATCATCACCACTATCACCTTAGAATCACATTAGAAGTTTTCATCACCATCGTTCATAATCATCATCATCATCACCACTATCACCATCAATCATCATGACCATGATCATTATCATCCATCCCCATCATCATCACAATCACCTTAGCATCACAATCACCTTTTCTTGGGTGCAACCAAGATGTACAGCGTTGCGCGCAACTACAAAACTGGTCCTCAGAATAGCTTGGAAATTTTCGCCTGCAGGCAACATCCAAGGCTGGAGATGACACAATGCTGAATAAAACCGCTTCAGTATTTGTATTTTTACTGTCTTCCCTTGGCCACATTGGACACAACAACTTGTTGAGTTTGTGTCTTTGTGTGCCCACAAATGAAAATGCACATATGAGAGTCTTCTATATTGCTATAGGAACATCTTTCGGACATCAACAAAACAGAATGCGACGGATATAAATTATGAAGACAGACAGACAGACAGACATACTTACCAACTATCGAAAAGATGACAATAACAAAATCGAACAGATTCCAAGCTTGCTTGAAGTAATCCAATTTAAGAGCAGTTAGTCGAATGATGGCCTCCACTATGAAGATGCCCGTGAAGACGTAATTGGAATACCGTGTTTGTTCGGTACAAGAACCGAACATTAGTTAAGGGAAATATGCGAGAGAACAAAATAGTCGATATTACAATAATCCCATTATCATCATCCTCATCTTTCACCACCACCACCACTACCACCATCATCACCATCACTCTCACCCTCACCCTCACCCTCACCCTCACCCTCACCCTCACCCTGGCACCCTCACCCTGGCACCCTGGCACCCTGGCACCCTGGCACCCTGGCACCCTGGCACCCTGGCACCCTGGCACCCTGGCACCCTCACCCTGGCACCCTGGCACCCTGGCACCCTGGCACCCTGGCACCCTCACCCTCACCCTCACCCTCACCCTCACCCTCATCATCCACATTATCAGCATCATCATCATAGTTTTGAATAATCACGACCCATGAACATAAAAATTAAAATGAAAAATTTACAGTAAAGAATAGTGCGGAATAGGTGTGGAATAGTGTGGAATAGTGTGGAATAGGTGTGTAATAAAGGATATTTAAAGCATCAGTGAATCCCTGGCTCTGGTTATGATGTTGCATCATCATGGAAATCATGTTGAGCATGATGACTGACATGATGAACACCTCAAACTTCTTCTGGTGGATCAGATCGAAGATCCAGCTGCGCCATTTAGACTTCAAGAAACGAAGAAAATATTGATCAATTTGGATTCGTGTGGATGAACGAACGAACGAACGAACGAACGAACGAACGAACGAACGAACGAACGAACGAACGAACGAACGAACGAACGAA